>WBMY01018560.1:839469-883330 GCA_013397315.1 Donacobius atricapilla
ATTGAAAGTAGAGCTGTTCCAAAAAATCTATTTCTAGAACCTTTTCTGTTGTCTGAGATATTGGTGTCTGTGCTCCTGCAGAGACTCTTTCCCCTGTGAACACCTTCGTGCACCCTGAATCCTCTGTCATCACTGAGGAGGGTGGTTGTGGAAACCTTAGCTAAGGGAAGGGAAATTTTAGCTGGTCTAAAACTCAAGTACCTTAAATGTCCTCATGACCTTCCATCCCCTAAAGAAGCTCTCAACTGTGTATCTAATACTGTAATTCACATCTTTCCAAGATCTGTAAGTTATATTTTTAATAGTATTGTGCTTTAGGATAAATGAGCTTTTTGCTCTTTCAGGGCTCAGGATGAGGAACAAAATAAGAACCTTCATGAAATTCCAGCTAGGAGGAGGGAAGGGTACATCCTCTTGCTGTTTCCTGCCATGCTTTTCCATTCCACGTGTGTTCACATTTCTTTCATCCCTCACATGGTGACTTTCATCTTGGAGCTCCTTTTTGCCTACTTCTCCTCAACCTCTCCCAGATGGAGCAAAGACCTTTACAAGTTTGAGGGACATACAAATGACACGACCTGAATTAGGAAGTGGCCTCATCCTCCCACTTGTGTGAGCATCCCATTTGTGAGCAGAGGTAGGGAGGCTTTGAGCACATGCTACATAAGGTGTGTGTTTATATAAATGTGTGTGGGGAACTAAGTGCCCTCCTCTGGGACATTTCCTCTTCCAGACAGTTTAATAACAGAAGGTGAGATTGCTCCTTACACCTCTGCTTCATCTTATCCCATGGTAAGATAAAGTAACAGCCAGTGAATTAATAAGTCCATGGTGCTTTATATTAGGCAAGTGCCAGTACACTACATTGGCAGTCATTTATTGACTATTATTCAGTACTCTGTATTACTTTCATCTTCCTCATTAAAACTGCCTATCAGTGACCAAGAATACAAAGGCAGCAGCACAGGTTTGGGATCATGAGTCATCCTTCAGTTTCCAAGGGGCTTCTCACCCACTAAAGTTTGATTTCTGGTTCAGGGATTTTGATGAATTAGGGCCTAATACCTGGGTGGAGCAGAGGGATTATTTTAGTAGTGATGAGTGCAGGTAGGGAAGCTCCTGAAACCAAAAAGGACGGCAGGCATTCCTGGCTAAGTCACTTAACTGATTAAAATGACCCAGTGATTCATTTAAATAAGAGTTTGCTTGCTCAGACTTGAAGTGCCTAGTTGATAATAGTTGATCTTGACTATTTGTTTAATCTAATGTAAGTGACTTCCAGTGTTAGAGCAAACAGCTGTTTTTACACCTGAAAGACTGTTGTTTAAAGTAAGTTTAAATTACTTCCCACAACTTCCCTTCTTATGCATTGTAGCCTTGGCTAGAGAAGGCTTGGATATTTCTTCTGCTTTAATAAAATGCAGAATTGGTGGCAGGGAATAAAGTGAGATTGTGGTGAATAGGAGTGGGACACTTGTTTTGTGCTGAAAGAGGGGAGTGCCCTGGCACCAGTAACCATGGATCCTATGAGAGGTTTGTGTCCACAGCCTCTTGTGATGGTCCCAGGACATACTCTGCTGTTCAATTAAGAGCAACAACTTCTGCATTCCTGAAGATGTTCAAGGAGAAGAAGTCTACTGGGAATTATTGTTAAATGTGAAGCCACCACTTGGACCAGGAGACTTTAGCAGTTGGGCAGTGCTGGTCTGGTCCCATAGATGTCAGTGATCCACACGCTGCAAATCCTCTCCTCAAAGATCTTCTGTCCCAGACATTCCCTGAGCTATACAAATGAAAGAATCTTCCAAATCACTGACTGGAGAGCCTGTCTCATCTTTACCTCTTGTAATGTGCAGCTGGCCAGCCTTGCTTTTATCACTGCAGCCTCTTAAATGAGTCACTGGTGCAGCATGGCCGTGTGTTTCAGTGGCTTACAAATCCTGCAGAACCTATGAGAGCAGCTTCAGAGTGGCAGCTACCTGGCAGCGTAAATCTCCCAGACATTAGCTAAAATCCAGTCCAGACAGAGCGGTGAATTCCAGATGCTCAAGTGTGCACCTTGGCATGGATGTATTGTGCACATGGAAATAGGACTGTGCTCCCAAGGATTCTGGTTTTCTCAGCTCATATGGGCTACACCTGGGCTCTGCTGACAGCACAGCCATGAAGGTTCACAGGAACAAATCTCAGCTGTCACTTTGCTGTTTCTTCCTGGAAATGTGTGAGGGGTACTTTTGTTTCTTACACTGGGAAAGCTAAATATTCCCCCAGGAAATAATCTATCACATGAACAATCAGTTATTTGAATATTTTAAAAATTTCTTTTAACGTCAATAGATACATAATAGAAAAATGCAGAAAGTTTTTCAGGATTTGATTTGACAGCCTGAAACTAAGCTAAATATTAGAGTAAAATTTGAAGTCCTGTCCTAAAATTTAAATTAAGGAGCAACTTAAACAGACATTTGTTCTTCCTTATTCATGTCACTGGGAAAAGGATTGTCCAATACTGTTACTTCTGCTCTGTCTGGTCAAAGAAATGCTCATTTTTGGTATTTTTTTCGTCCTGCATTTGTTGTCTTTCTGGTGTGGAATCTGTGATGTTAAAACTGGTGGAATAGTTCTGGCATTTTTCATAATCATTTGTATTCAGATAATGAATTAAAAGTGGCTTCTGATTTGTTCTGTGCCTGTTGCACACTGCAATCAGCTCAGGAGGTGTAACTGGAGAAGCCATTTCTATTTGTTGAACAACATGGCCCTTCCATATCCCATATCCACAAGGGCCAGGCTTCAGCATGAAACCATGGAAGCATTTAACTCCTTTTGGTACTAAAATCTTGCTTGTGTCAATGATTGAATAAATATCTTGTATGTAGATTATGGTTTGTGCTTGTCCAAACTGGTAATTTCCCCTAGAAGTAAAAGCTGCTGCTATCCATAACTCACTTGAAGAGTTGCTTTTTGACCAGCAGTTCAGCAAATCTGACTGTGATCTTGCGTAAATCAGTCATATATAACCTTTATAATGATATATAACACTTCTGTTACTCCTGACTCATCCTAAAAGTGAGAGGAGGATATGTCCTGCTGCTGTGGTGACTACCTGAGAGATGAGCATGATGTATTTTCAAGAAATATTTCACTCTTGCGAAAAATGGCTTAAATTTCTTTTTCTGAACCATGTTGGGATCAGGATGAAGCTGTGTTCATTTTGCTGTCCAAGACTTTCTATATTCATCTTTAGTTTTCTGTATGACATTTCAAGCTTTTGAGCGATTTTGATTTCAGTAAAATTGAGCATTGCCTTTGTCACTTTCAGTCTTATTTATTAATGTCTTCATCTTGCATTCACTGATGACAAGCAGGACTCCCACTGACTTTTATAGTGCAGAGTAAAGACCTTATATATGGCTGGAGTCATCAAATTTAATTTCTTTTCAGGTACATGCATGTCTTTGATTCTCAGGTTATCAGTTATGAGAAATTTCAAATTCTCTCTTAATCAGGATTAGTACAGCCAGGGACATACTTACCAAGGTTCTGTTTTGAAGCAAGTTTGGCAGTCTGGGTAAAGGCAAGGTTTAATCTCCGTGGCAGTGTGTGACTTCCATGGAAAATGCTATGGTGACAAATATATATGGGTTGTAGTGATAGTGATCTCTTATGAATCATTACAGTGTCCCAACCAGCTTATTTTATTTAAACCATCGAAGATTAATAAAAGAGTTGTGGCTTTTAGTGCAATCATTGTGGACTGCACTGGAGCTAAAATTCTGGTGGCAAAATTCCTGAGCTAACTGCTTTCCACTCTCAAGTTAAATTTTAAAAACCATTATGATGATTAATCCTGGCTAATTATTGTTGTCATGAACACAAAACCAAATGTGGGGCCTCCAGACTGTCTCATGTCATACAGCCTCATTGATTATTTTATTCCCTCCTTGAAATAAGTTATGGGAAGAGTAGCAGACTATAATCTTCATGGCATGTCCTCAAGTGCTCTGGGAGTTAAACATCAATTTCTATTTACATTAAATGAACAAAAAAATTAAAACAAAAGGTCCAAAAACCAGAATAAACATAATCATCTAGGATTCCAAAGTCTGGATCCCATGGTGCTTGTGGTTTACATAGTTTGTGGCTTGTAGCACATATGGGGGAGGAAAACAGCTGAAACACTTCTTTCACCTTTCAGTGCTCAGCCAGCGTGGCTCATGTTCATCCTTCTGCTCTCAGAGCTGTGCACCATAATTATAATTCCATGTAAAGAGTTCTGGGTGAGACTCAGGCTGAACTCTGAGTTTTCTGTTGCTGCCTTGGTCAGTGGGATGAAGCTGCAGAGGAGAATGAGCAGTTCCTTCAGTGGCAGAGATGTGACAACAAATAAGGTTTCCTGTAGTGTAGTCTTTATGCTAATGGACTAATTCTCTGTAGTGACTTGAGACAATATTCTTTTCTCATTTCCCTCCTTTTTTTTTTTTTTTTTTTTTCTTTTCCTTTCCCCTTCTGTGCCTCCTCCTCATTCCACCTTTTTGCATGTCTTCTAACTGTCTCCCTGTAATTCTCAGGACATTTTGTGTGTTTGTGGACAGATATTGATTCTGCTCATACTCAGGTCCCTTCATTTCACTTGGATCAACAATGCTGTGGGTAGCTGGCTCAGGAACATGGTCCTCTTCAGCTTCACAGCGCAGCTGACACACATGCCTGAGAGTTTTGCTACAATTAAAGTTGATGTAAAAATTCAGGGGGAAGGCAGTGATGCACCATTTCCCCTGCTGTGTCTGGAGCAGGTAGTTCATTCTTGAGGGAGCCTTGTGGCTGCAGGAGAGCTGCATCCCCTCTGGGTGTTGGTGTAATCACAAGGGCTAAAATTGTATATTAGGTGGTGGAATTTGGTCTGCAACATGCAGGGGCAGATTGTTAATGTGGCACACTGAGGAGTACGCCTGTCAGATTTGCATGTCAATATTCCATTGCTTGGGAAATGTGTAGGACATGGATTGAAATAGAGCCTTGGGGAAACTGCAGTTTTGTCCAAAGAAATGAAGAGATATTAATTTCATATAATTGCACAGATCCTTAGGAGGTGCAACTCTGGAACAGGATCCAGTGTTTTCTTTGTCAGGTCCTGTCAGTGACGGCAAATTAATCACAGTGCACAAACTTGAATTTCAGCTGGTAGATCCAGTCTCCATTGCACCTGTGCTGCTCCTTCAGCCCTCTAATTAGAACATGGAACAAACACTAAGTTTATGGTTTTTAAGGACAAGCATGAAACATAGGACACTTAAATAAAAAATAAAATTCAAGTATGAAACTTCAGTTTATATTAATAATTTGTGTGCTTATGCTCTCCAGATGAAACTTTTGCATGTCCTCTGTGACCCCTGTAAAGCAGGCAAACAGCAGAGGTATATACTGCTGGTCTTCCACAGAAAAAATAGGTGGAAGTCCAACTCTGGTTACTTAAAAGCGTGGCTGGTACAGCAGGGCATCTCTATTAGTCTGCTACTAATGGGAGCAGTAATGGGAACCAGGTCAGAAAAATGCATTTCTTTGACTAAGTGAAGGATGTAACCTCAACTCTCATATATGGATCATTATAGTGAAGCTGTTAGCTCACTGTCATCAACCAAGTAGCTATTTAGCTGATCAGGAAAAAATAATTAAATCATGATGGTGTGAAAACATCTGAAAAAAATTATGCCTAAAACCTAAAATGTTTTCCTCTAGGCAGCAGACACTAGGCAGGTACTCTTTGGGAAGACTAAATTGTTTTCTACATTGTTTTCATGAGAAAGTTGTTACCAATTCTTGCTGCTGAGCTTTTTCATGGTTAGATCACTTTCCTCCAGACTGAGAAGCACATCCTTGAAGTGCATCCTTTAGTCCGTGGCTAAAAACCTGACATTTCCCTTCAGCTCTCACTACAGTGCTGGTGGCCATTCACAGAGGTTTGGTTCTTAGCACAGGCCCTTCCTGGGCCCAGGATCTTGACTAGTCAGTGTTCAAAACACATTATTTCCCTTCAGGGTGGTACCACGTAGCCCTAAGTCTATGTGGAGATCTCCTGAATTCCCTGCCTTCTTCCTTTCATTCCCAGGAGCAGCAGAGCCCCTGCCCTGTGAGATAGGGGCTGTGTCAGGAGGAGGAGGAGGAGGAGAGGGCACCGGCACATGGCTTTAAGAAACGAGTCTGCTGCCTTGCAGGGTGTTACCTGTTGCTTCTTAGTAAGTGTTTGTTTCTTTTCAACACTAATCTCTCTCAAAATATTTAACTCAGGCACCTTGGAGGCTTCCAGAACACAGAGAAACTGGCAGAGCCAGCTCAGGGCATGCTTTGCAGCTGCCCTTTCCTGGGAAGGGGTGCATGGGAAAAGCCTGCTTTTGGGAAGACGTGCAATAGGATATTACTTCATTCCTCTCTGGAACAACTCCTGAATTCAGTCCATTCCAGCTCCGTGTGCTGTAGTCTCAAGGGAAGGATCAAGTCCTATAAGTTACTCTTTATTTTTTGCAGTGGTTTTCTTCGCTCACCCAGGGTTATGGGACCTTGCTCTGGGCTCCCAGTTGGGCTGGTACATCTTGTCAAGCCCAAAGTGAAAGCAGGACCTGCCCAGTTCCCAGGCTGACCCTGCCCACGCCTCCCTCAGCCCTTCTTGCCCAACCCTGAAGCCTGAAGCTGCTTGACCCTCTCCTTCCTGAGCCTTTTTCCTCAGCATCCCCCAAAATCCTGACCCCTGCAGCAATTCCTGCCCTTCCTGCTGCCCCCTCTGCGCAGTCCAGCCTCCTCCACCACCAGCTCCGTTTTCTCTCCTCTTGCCCTCCTACCTCTTCTCATGACTTCAGAACCCTTCTCCTGCCTGATTGCTGCCTCTGGCTGTTGTCTCACCACCTCCTCTGCCTCCACGTCTTTACATATGATTCAACTACATTTCAGTCCCATGATCAAGCAAAATGGACAGATGGGGGCACAGAAGAGCCCGTGACGTGGCTTTGCTCTAATCTTAGATTTTCCCTGTCTTTGCTCCTTTGTTTGTGATTACCCCTCACCGTGCTCCTGCGATTTCTAACACAGATGATAAATTAGGACAGTGGGGACTGTAAAAGATAAGGTAATAACAGAAATGAAATACCAGGCCAGGATTTTAGATGGAGTAAATCAGCTGCTGATCTAAACCAGCTGGGGATTTGGCCCACTCTAAAATGAAACTGTAGGATACGAAGAATCCATATAATTATTCCCCAAAGAACACTTCTGTCATGGTGCCAGACTGATGTTTCTATTCTTGTTTTTAAAATGATGTATTTTAGAAAGTGATTGTCTCACTATTGCCCACCTGTGGTCACAATATTGGTTCTTTCAAAAGTGAACATGCCAAGTCCTCCAGGCACTCAGCGGTGCCTCTTGAAATGGCTCCCTTCAGCACCTGGAGTTTCTCTTAAAAAATGCTAATCCAGAAAAGAAACAAGGCCCACGTTCGTTTTCCTGCCCGGGTCAGAACGCTGCACCTCCGAGTCTCACGGTCAAATTCTGCCATGAATTCCAGATTGTGCTTTTGAGTTATTCACCTTGCTACAAGCCCTGTTCAGTGCTGAGCTGTTAAACCCAACCCTCTGCTAGGAAGGGCTTCCTGTGGAGATCAGAGGAGGTTGTACATGGTGGGGTCTGAGCCAGTGGGAAAGTGTCCCTTGTGCCCTGCTCATGGCTGGGGTGCTGTGCTGGGAAGACGTGTGGGTTTGGTTTGTGTCCTGTGTCTGTGTGCACCCAACACAAAATATTCAAGAAGGGACACCTCTATTTCTTCCAAAATTTGGTGGAAGGTGGCAGGTTTCCCCCTTCCTTTTGCGGGAAAGATGGCATTTATCATTATATCCAATATCACCCATTTTTTTCTTGGCTCCAGTTTATTTCTGTGTTTGCTACCTTGCATGACCAGGCAAGGAGTGAACCTGAAATCTTGAACTCCAGAGTGCTATGAGAGCTGGGCTTTCTAGATGGCAGTCTGAAGTCTCCTATTGCTTGTGATCTCTATCAAAATGCAAACCAAGGAGATAGTCTTTACCAATCATTAACAGCAAGGCTGGCACAAAGGGCTAAGTCTAGTAATCACACTAAAAAAAAAAAATAAATTAACAACTCTCACTGTAGGCTTAGTTCAGCCTCACCAGCCATGACATGTCCTTTCTTGCACAAAGCAACGAAAATAGACCCAAGTACTGAAGGAGAAAAAAAAAAAAAAAAAAAAAAGAAGAAATAAAAGAAAACCCAATTTGTTCCCTATTAAGCTGCTGAAAAGCTTAAACCCATTTCTATTCCAGTTAGTAGCTAAGTGAAAATGTAACTACTTTATATATTTCACTAGAATTAAACTTAAACCTACAGAATTAGGTTTATTAATTTCTGTCAGTGCTCAATGGGGAAATAAGAGTGCCCATTCATTAAGGATACACAATTACTGCAGACAAAAATGAAGCACAGTGCTATTAACCATAATAAAAATGTTGAACACTGTGGAAATTTTCATTAAATAGAATCTATTCCTTATATGACTCTACTTAATCCTTTCTGTCTTTTTTCCCCATTTGTGTTCTCCAACTAATTTTATTTTATTACTCAGCTCTTATGTATGTTTCTTAATGTAATTATGATTAAATATTTTTAGTAGTAAACACTATTATTTCATTAAAAAAAAAAATCTGTCCCCACACTTACTTCAGCGAAAAGTAGTCTTTGGAAAACAATACAAGCATTAAGTAGTTTCATTATTATTAAAGCTCATGAAGACAAAAAAGAAACCTACAGAAAATGGAAAAGAAAACTATCAGCCCATCCACTAAAGTAGAGCTGACTTTGTGGAGGAGATCCATAGGTGGAGCACCCAGGTGGACTAGAATAAATCCATTGAAATCAACTGAAAATCAGGGTGGTAATTATGACAGAAAAATTAAATACGGAACAAATACAGAATGTGTTTAGGCTTTGCTAAAAGCATTTAAGCCAAAATAATTATTTGTAACAAATATATTCTCAGATTTTCATTATCTTCGCATAACACTTTGAGGAATCACTGATCCCTCATGTAGACTTAGAATTCTTTATAGGATACCATATGTCATCTGAGGGACCCAGCTTTAATTGCTTCAGAAGGATCATCAGTTAGCAACTATGATATGGATTAGCTGATGACTTCAGCTCATGAAACTTCATTGAAGCCAATGGGATTATGATCATTTCCAATAAAAAACGACTTATCTCCAGTTTAGTTAAAAATGAATGTGACAGTGCCTGGTTGAGAGAGTGACCTGTATTTCTTGCATAGAAGTAAATGAATAATAAATAACTACGCCCTGCTGATCAAAGATATTTATTTAACCTGAGGGCTACATTATTAAAGACCTCCTTAGGAATGTCAGAGGAGATTTTAGTGATGCTCTTGTACTCCAGGGTCTTGGGCAGTTCTCAGAGTGTCAGCACTGCACACACAGCTCCAGCAGGTCTGTAGGTTTGGGGAGTAAGGCCGCAGGTGGATCTCCAGTGTTCCTGTTAGGCACAGAAGATGTTGAATCTGAGGACTCAGACTGGACTTTTGCTTTGGATGGCAGGGATCATTACCAGAACTTACTGAACCCAAACTGAGCATTGTCATTATTTTTACTTAGCACTGTACTTCAGAGCCATGCTCCAGACTTTGAGGGGCTGCTCCCTGCAGCATTTGGGCCTTTTTTTTTTTTTTTCGTCTGGTATCATTTAAATGATAAGTCCCGATATAGCAAATAAAGAAGATAGACAGGAAACTAAGTGACTGTACTTTAAATGAGCCATATGGGGCAGAGTACCTCTCTCTGGACAGGAACATGGACCTTCTGGGGCAAACCTGGGCTCTTTTGCTGGTGCTCACAGGTCCTGGTGAGGGACTGCAGCTGGGTCAGTGTAGTTTTTGTTTGTGCTGTTCAGAGGATGCAATCGAATGCGAGCATGAAAGATTTTTGACCAACCAACTGCTTTGTAGGGACAAGTGACTCTTGTGCTCACAAGTAAGGTGGTCTGAATGTGGCCATTTGCACTTAGGAGGGGTTGTATCAAAAGCCTTTTCAGAGTTGGTCGCATAGGTTATTTATAGATCTTTTTCTTGGATGACCTGATTGATAATATGCAGATGGTCAAGGGGGCATTAGATTATTCTAAAGCCTTATTGTGCCCAGAGCTGTTTGAAGTCTATTTGCTTATTTCTCTCTATTAATAGCACCTTTCAGTTTGGGCCTTGTTGCTGGCTTGGATGTTCTGACAGCATCTGTTTCTTTATCCCTCCTCACCAGAGAGCTGAATAGGACGCTTGTTAGACTTTCTGGCATTAAAGTATTGGAAAAGAAGGCACTCTGAGATAGAAAAGATGGGAAACCACCATGTCTGTCCACCTCCACCTTCACCAATAACGCAGCAAAAGACTCGATTTCCATGATTTCTGTATTGCTGCTGTAGGACTCATTTCCATGTTGGGATGTCCCTTGCAGTTGCAGCTCTGAACCAGAGAGAAATGGCCATGACCTTTCTAGTTCTTGGACTTAATAATGGAAGAAGTGAGGTGTGGAAACATGTAGATGGATTACAGCCAAAATAGACTGTTTTCTGAATAGACCTCAACTACTTAGCATTCAGTAAACAGCTTCAATACAGGACAGTAAAAACGGCCTATGCACTTATTACCTTGGTATGGTTAACTAGGCAGAGTTTAACCACAGAAATATGAGTGCATTTCAGTAAACACACAAAATGGCTTCATTTTCAAACTACAGTAGTTCCCCTAGGTATCCTAAAATCTATTCTTCTGTAGACAAATATTCATTTTCTTCCAGCATTAATTGTAGCATTGTTGCTGATAATGTTTCCTGCATTATACTCAGCTGCCTCATACTGTGGATAAGAAAAATCAGATTGAGAGCAAGAACAGAAAATACTAAGATTGCAGCTGCATCTCCTGGGGAAATTATTTGCCATTTCAAATGTCATTCAGCCTTCTTCAGTATTAAGGGGGAGGACAAGACACCCTCTGCTTGAAAACTGGTCTCCGCAGAAATGGCAAGCTGGTTTTATTGTTGCTGTCCTGATGATGTAACCTTATCAAAATATGCACAGGTTCTGTTTTGTCTCCTTTTAAAGCATAACCTTTGGTATCCTGGGTAGTGTCTAAATTAATCTGCTCCCTCAGAACAATGCAATTTCAAACACAACAAACCCCTCCTGTTGTTAAAGAACATTTATCTGCTTTACTTTCATTTGCATTTTCCATAAATTGAGTAGCAGGAAGTGTGAAACACCTGAAGTTCAAAGTCTCTGGAATGCACAGATGTTGATTTTCATTATAGACTCCAAAGATTGGCTCCTAAGCAACACTGCAGAGATTTTTGTGTAACTCAACCACCTTCCATTCGTGCGCTGGGACTCTGGGAACTCTCCAAAGAGCAATACAGCAGGTTCCTGGAGGACTGGGAATGACTAGTGTGCCAGAGTGAGAATTGAAGTTATTGTCAAGTAACCTTTTGATTATCTGGTATTTTTTTTCCTTAGTCTGTTTTGGTTTCTTTTTAAAGATAAAGATAAAAAATACCAAAATATTTTTGTTCTTTTACTACACCTCTACCCAAAGATGTGTGAGTGTGTTGGTGACTCAGACTGGAGGTTGCCCTTCTCTTAGTTTGGTATTTATAGGTCACAACAGCATGTGCACTCCATTCTCCCACGGCTTTGCTTGTGCTGCCTGCTCAGATTTTCTCCTCTGACATAAACTGAGGGATGCAGCTGCCCCCACACACATTCACTGGGGTTGGACCTCTGGGGGTTTCATGAGATTTCCCTCACGAAATGTTCACACAGCATCTTGTGACATCTCCGTCTACACCCCCATCTGGGAAGCAGATCTGTGCCTGGGTGAACCTGGGTGGGGTATTTCGTACTTTGTGTTGTGAAGAGCAGTCTTGGTACTGGGATTTAGAAGACTATAAATTTATAAGACTGGAGCTTTTCTTTTGTTCACAGTGTGGAAACATGAGAGTTTAACCTGTGGGTTCATGTCCAAATAATAACACGTGATGTTTTCTGCAAGAACCATCCAACACAGGTTTGGCACAAAATTTGCTTCCCTTCAGCAAAGGGGAAACTTTGGTTTAGAATTCCAGTCCTCCCTTCGCCATCTACACCAACACAATCAGCAAACTCCATCTTGGCTAAAGGCATCTAAAGGTGTATATTATTGTTTATTGCCTAAGGAGTGGAAGAATTTTCTTGTAATACTACAACTTTGCCTCTTTTCTCTTTCTCTGGAAGGAGACATTCAAATTGAAACTTTCGGATTACAGTTGTAGGGCAAATAAAACAAGTCACCAATGACACATATTTGTACACCTCCATCTGAAGATTAAACTATTTCAAATTGCTCAGCACATCATGTGTAGATCTAATGTGAATACTGTGTCTGAATTGTCTAATGCATGTGTAGAAAAGGGGAGAAGAGGACAGAACTAAAATCCCACTGGGGTACCATTAATAGATATTTCCCAATTTTCCATTCTTCTCTTTATTGAGGACTTCCAAAGGCCAATTTCAAGATAGAGACAAAGTTGCTTTGTCACTAACAGCAGTGTTAAACTGTCGACTTCACACCTCTTATCAAACCCTGGTCTTCATGAGGAAATGAAAAATCCCTGCAAATGGTTCTGAAGGATTAGCAGAGGTGTGAAATCTCACCTTGCATAAGAAATATGTTTTGCTCTCTTTGTCACTCTGTGTGATTTCATGATTGTTAGTATTGACTTTTCCTGTCAGGCATTTGGGCAGTGGATGCTGACAGGTGTCTGCATCAATCATTGGAGCAGTCTTGAGGATGTGACCCATGCATTGAGAGGAGATAGAGCCTTGCATTGAATTATAGCCAAGAAGCACTCAACAGAATTATGGCCAGGTCAACTTTGCACTTCACTGATCCTCAGCAGGTCATTCAGGCCAGTTTAAGTCTACCCAGAGGGTCTACCTTGGGAACCACACAAGAATTAGTTTATTCTTTAACTCACAAAGCAAGGACAGTGTTTCCTTTATTCAGTATAGCCAGAGCTGAGCTCCGTTAAAATTCATGACCATTGGTGGATAAAGTTCTTTAGTTTGAGAAGGTGATAAAAATGGTGAGTGCAAGCAAGTTTGTATACTTGTTCTTTTCTTTCAAAACGTTGTCGTGATGATCTTGGCTACCTCGCAGTGCTGTGCTGTTAAATCATCCAACAGGGAGTGATGCAACACCAGACATGTGCAGAACCTGCTTGAATGGCACGCAAAATTGCTGTGCTAGTTCATGGGGATGAGTCAGAGGAGGAAGTGGCTGCAAGAGTATAGCACAAAGTATAAAGAATCTGAGGTAAAAAATGTGAAGAAGAGTGTTAGGGGTGAGGATGCTGGATCTTCACATACAGATAAAATAGTGCTGAAATGCTGATGAAGTGAACATCGTTTCAGAGCACATGAAACCTACAATTTACATCAAGTAAATGTGAAGAGGGAAAAGAACAAACACGAACCATTATGGAAACAAGTTCAGCCATATCTGTAAAGAAGCAAATCTTGTGATGGCGCGTGCACATATTTTAGTGCGTGCTCTGCAGTATGAGAACATTTACTTCTACTTGAAATTCTGTAATTTGCGTATTTGTTCTGAGCAAAAATCAAAAAAGAGCTAGCTTATGAAGCATTTGGCCATCTAGTTTTTCTCTGTTGTTGATGGTCTGCAATTGGAGGGGCTTCCTGCAGTAAGTGCAGAGGTTGTCCAAGGCCAGCTCCTGCTGCAGCCAAATCTCACTTCAGGTCTTTTTGGTCAATGTTGTTCTGAAAGGGCTCAGTTGTGCTGTGTCTCCTATGGACTGATGGTGTGGTGTTGCTGCTGAGGATGCAGTTCGAATGTGTCCTTGCCTAGTGATGTTCCTGTTGTTTCAGTCACTGTCAGCTGCCTTTGCACTAACCTGAGAGACTGTGACCTGAGCAAAAGTATAATTTGTTTCTCTTCTATCACTTCCTGCAGGGCAAAATCATCCATTCTTTGATTTTTGTTCATTTGTACTAATAAGGCATTCAGAAATCCTTCTTTATTAAAGGAAACTGAGGACTGGAATGTTCCAAGTGACATAAACTTGAGAGGAATCCGTTACGTTCTTTAGAGTGTTGGAGAGAAATACTGAAATTATCAGGATTACCAAAATCTCCTGGGAAGTTTTTTAGTAAAACAGGTTTACTTTACAAATGTAAAACATGGTATCAGTTTCTGCAAGATGGGATATTTAAGAGTCCTACAAAATGTTAAGAAACTTTTTTAATGTGACTGTATGAAAACTGATACTGGGTTCAATGTCTCCCTGAGAAGGAAGAAATCACAAAGTAAAGAGATTCCTGCATTTCTGGGAAAATGACCAGCAATAATTTTCAAAGTATACTACCAGGTATAGTGAGAAATCTCTGTGTCTGAAATATATGTGAATATTGAGTGAATATTCAATATTTTCTAAACAGTTGAAGACAGGAGGTAAACCAATTTTTTTTTACAAGCATCTCAGGTATTACCAGCGACCAGAGCAATTGCAGGAACAGTGATTCTAACCAATTTTTGTCTTTCAATTTTTGTCACATCAGATAAAATTAGAGAAATAGCAAAGAAGTAACAGAATATTTTCAGAAAACTGAAATTAAAATAATAAAATCTTCCCCACGTGAGTTTGCTTTTTGCAGTGAAGTAGGAGAATACAATGAATTTTTGTTTGCTGGCTGAAAAAGCAGAACTAGAAACAAGAAGTTGGGTAATATCCATGGACCAAAAATATGAGTTTTTCTTTCAATGTTTAAAAAATAGCTTCAGTGTAACAGAACTGAAAATAATCTGCTTTTGGGAACCAGGGTGTTTGTAGTATATCAGATAAAATAGCTCTCTTGGATTTTTTTCCTGTGGTCACATTGTTAAAACTTTTGAATTTATGTTGTTGTTTTGGCAAAAAATATGAAATTGATGAAAAATTATGGCTGACAATGCAAGTTGGAATGAATAACTACACATATATGTTGATTTTAGCCGTTGATTTTTAATAGCAATAAATCTAGAATTCTACCAGCTCAACTTATGGGAGGCTTTCAGCACAGTCAACCACAAAATGCAGTTGAGCCACTCACAGAGCGTAATTAGAGCAGATGCTGGTATAACATCCAACTGCTGTTCATGCTTTATTATGTTAAATCCTGCCTTTCCTGTTTATTTGGGTTTTTGTTTTTTTTTTTTTTTTCTTCCTTCCCTAATACTTACCAAGACAGCTTTTAGAAATTCCCCACTAAAAACCTGGAAGTACCTTGCTATTTTATTCCAGGAGCAGCCCCAAACAGTTTTGTGAGTGTGTTTGTGTGTGGGATCTGTTCTGTACAGTGTATTTTAATAAGAAAAACAATATTTTTGCTAGTAATGAGGCACCTATAACTGGGCAGCATCAAGATCACTTATGATTGAATTCAGGTTGAACCAGAAAAATCAGGTTTATTCCCAGCTTTTCACCTGTGAATGGGCCTGACACGTTTGCTTTTCTGCTATTCCCTCTCCCAAACTTCTCTTTTTGATTGTAAATTAAGCTGTGCAGGGAAATGAAAACTCCTTCTCCAGTATCTTGTGAAGCAGAATGGGATCTTAGTCTTGGCTGAGACATCAGGTCAGTATTGGGACAGAAATAAAAAATAAACAGAATGAACATAAGTTAAGGGGACTCATAAATTCATCTCACTGAATAAAAACTTTGGGGTGGTTTTTTTTTTTTTTTTTTGGATTTATTGTAAATGGTTTGAAATGAACCTCTCCAGCTGACAGAAGATCATTCAGCATTAGCTATTTAAAAACTTTCACTGAGATGGAGTGAAATAAATTTGTTATTTATGAAGTTCATCTCACAAGTTCCCAATTTGGTGAAAACTATTTTATTTTGCTTCACATTTGAAACCTGCAAATAGCTGAGTTAATTTAACTAAAATGAGCATTCTCAAGATGACCTGTAAAGGGGGAAAAAATCCAACCCAACTGTACTTTAATCTAGAAACCATCAAAGCCTTCTTGACACATGTATTATTGTAGGGCTCAGAAAAAATAAACAGTTTATGTAGAAGATTAAGAGAGAGTTTGGATTTTGCTTTTGACATATCTTGTCTCCAAATCTTAGCTGAGGATTTATTAGAACACTATCATGTCAAAGCTACCTCATTTATATGATAACACATCTGTAATGTTTTACAAGTGCAGCAGTCCTCGTTCAGAATGTTGCTCTTTAAGTCCTAAATTACAGTACCTGGAGAGGTATGCATAATTATAGTGCATGTTAGCAAATGATAGGATGCATTTTCCCCTAGGCTCTCTGCATTAATCATCAGCAGAGTGGGTGCAATAAAATCATAATTGCTTCTTCAAAAGTTATAATCTAACTTATACAACTTTAAGTTAGTTGTATGGCAATATGATATCGACTGTCACGGAGCAAGCCCGTTTCCTTCATTTCCTTAAAATTAAGGTAGTGTTGCTCCGTGGTGAACTGTAATTAGCATAATTTTCATTTGCAGATTTGGGTTTTAGATCCTGAGTGAGTGCATGATGGTGTAAGCTCCAAGCTTGATGAAACCATGCTGATTTACATGAGCTGAGGGCCTCTGGGCTGATCTCTGCTTCTCTGTTGGGCTGCCTGCAGTCAGCTGGGTGGATGATTAACCTCTTCTGTCTCCTTAACTGGCAATTGCAGCAGAAAAAAGAAGACAGTGTCAAGGGAAGGAGTTATTTTACATAGAATCCAGGTTTGCACTCTCCAGCTTGGGTCTGGGTTTTGCTGCAGAGGGGTGAGCTGGTCCCGGAGCCGTGCAGGGAGCAGTTTGACACCTGCAGCAGCAGCGAGGGCTGTGCGAGGTCTGGCACCTCCCTGGTCCCACCTGCCTGCTCAGGTAACTTCCCTGGCGTCAGCGCTGGGGATGCTTTGACCTCACGGTGATTCAGCTCGGGGCTGTGAACTGGCAGGAACCCAGATCCCGCCCCTCTCCCCTGTGGAATGGTTTCATGCTAGTTTTGCTTCCTGAATTCACTCATTTTCTTGTCAGATGAACGGCAATGACCCTGTATGAGGCTGTCTAATAGGTAAGCGTAGGATGGAACCAGTTAAAGGTGCTCGCATTAGCTGTCATAAAGCCAAGCCTACAATCAGAGATCAAAGCAAACCTTTAATTATTTAGGAAACATCACTGATGTAATCAATACACCTTACAAAAACAATTGTTTGACTCCAATTCATTGCTTCTTAGGCTGATACATATGCACACACAAACAGACATGACATGCATATGTACACACACATGTGTGTATATATATTTATATGCACACATATAGACACACACTCACAAAATGAAGTTTCTACTCTTTGAAGTTTGGCCAACTTCTCCATGTGGTTGCAGCAGCCGTGTCCACAGGGCCTATCTGAGACCCAAGGGACACAGAAGGATAATGGATGTAATAGCAAAGCAAGTTTTTTCAGTTTTGCACAATCCTATTCCTTAAGATCAGGTCTGTAAATTAAGATGTGAACCTACATATTGGATCCTGCAAACAAGAGGCTCTGGCCCCAATCCAGTAAAGCACTTAAATATGGTTTAACATTAGGCGCATGTCTTGTTATGGTATGACTTCAAAGAGACTTCCTTTGCTTAAAATTAAGCACATGCTTAAACATGTGCTTAAGGGGTGATATCTTGAATATATAATATGAGGTTATATATTTGAATGAGCCATATCCAAATGGCTGAGCTACTGCTGGAGAGCTCAGCACCTTGCTTCTTAACTGAGCAAATACAATCACAAAGAAGAGAAACAGGCAAAACAGAAGCCTCCACCTTTTCTAAACAAGCTCTTCCATTGTTGGCTTGTACCTAATTTGCACAGAAACACAGAAGCTCAGGCTTCTTTCCACAGCTTCCAACACTTGGTGCTCCCCATGATGGGCACTGCAGCATTGAGGTCAGTGGAAGGACTCCTGCTCATTCCTACTCTCAGAGCTGGCAGGTCCCCCGTGGAATGCTCCATTTGCAGCCTGCTCCTTCGTTGAAAACAGAGAAAATCAAGGCTGTGGCTGTTTCCCCCAATATCCACAGAGCAGGGGCTGTGCATCCCCAAGCTGTAACTCACATACAAGTTATGCTCAGCCACTGCTGCCATCCAGTTTTGTCCTTTCTGTGATTCCGGTTTTATGAGCATGGCAATTACACATTTAATACTTGACTTGCATGAGATTAAGCTACACACTTGTGAAAAGCAAACTGGTGCCTTGAAAGGGCTTAGGAGCATCCAAAAATAATGTGTTTCACACCAAGTGAAGTATTTTCTGAAGTGCAGAAAATGGGAAAAGTTCCTCTCCACAGTTCACTGTTACATTCAGTTTTTGAGGGAAACTGTCCTTAAAGATACTAGGCCGTCCCCCTTTTATGCCAGAAATACAAAATATAATAAATAGAGAGTAATATCCAGTCATGGTAGGACACGAAAATAGATTGACTTTATATAGTTGTTAGAAGAGAAATAAGGCCTTATTTACAATTCTAACAGTTTCTTCTATAACGTGCTCTGCTAAAAAGGTCTATTCTTGCTCCATGGCACTGACACTGCTCTCCATTGGTTCAGGAATAGGAAACAACCCCTGGGGACAGTGGTTATGGCAAAGGGAACACTGTTTGCTGAACCTGTGCTGAGAAACAGAGAGAGATGTTTCAAAGAGAGAAAACTGTTGGCAGCTTTCCCTTGGGAAAGGAGCTAGCAATGGTTAGCAAGCTGAAATTCAGACTCAGAAAATGTCGAGCCCACAATATCCTACCAATCAAAGTATCTTTACTTAATTTTCAAAGGCTTTTAAGTCTCCTGAAGATCAGAATTTTGTTTCTCTCTCCAGCTTGCTGGGGTAAATAACCAATGCTGTTAAGCAACAAAATTTCCGAGAGTTAAAAATAGGCTTTCATTAGCTAAAATGTACCATACAGTTGTGCATTTAAATGCCACGCACAGTTTTGGGGAAAATAATCTTAAAAAAAAAAAAAAAAAAAGAAGAAAAAAAGACTGCCTTAATTTTTGTCCTCTGAAAACGTGGTGTTAAATTATTTTAAAATGCACCCCAAGTCACAACAAGCTGCTGTGTATCAGGTCACACTGCTGCCTCCAAAATCATGCTTATCTTTAAATTTTTCTTTCATAAACATTTGGCAAATATAACATCAATTTAAGCTGTAATGACCACATTTAATTTTCATTTTAAATTTATTCTGTTACTATATATTGGTATCCTGGTTGATGCCAAGTCAGCCAGCCACAGGTCTGTTTTTCATTTATGCACTGAACTTCTTTGGGTTAGACATGTTCAAGAGTCCTGGTTTAATGCATAACCCTAATTATAACTTAGAATTAAGCTACTGCTGACTGCAGCATTTTAGGCAGGGGAATCAAAGAATGCATCTAATGAAAAAAAACACAACTCCACCCCTCACTAGTACCTTATCTTTATACATTTTTTTATGTCCCCCTTTTTTTTTTTTTTCCAGATTAAGTGCATAATACAGCTATAAACCAGCAGTTTAGATAATATAGTCAGCTTGTCAGTTTATATATGTCTACTCTGAGCTTAAGGGTTTTCTCTTTGCTTTGAATTGGGCCTCACTTCTTATTAAAATGCTACAAGCTTTTAAGAGGTTGTAGTATCACAGACCAGTGATAGCTCAACATTCTAATATATCATTATGTTGGACCTATATCTGTGCACTCTAAAATTGCATTACTGTTTAAGCTGGTTGAAATATTTTTGCAAAATGTTTGGTTTTGGATAAAAAATGCCTTTTCAGCCATGCAGAACTTTGATGAGGAAATTCTTAGAATGTTCTGATGAAAATGGCTTTGGGGTTTTTTTATGGAAAAACTAAAAATGCAATTCAGAGCACTGTTCAATTGCAATAAAAATACTGGGGCTTCCCCACATTTTTATGGGGAGCGAAATATTTTTAAGGACAAGCTCTTGTGGTCACTTCAAACTTGTCTGAATTTCATGTATTGGACTGGATCATTGGGAACTCAATGGACAGGAAAGGCAGAGTCTTATTATCTGGGTCTTTACTCCCAAAATAAACCTGTTCTTATTAATAGAAGCAGGTTTTTAGAGGTGGAGGATGATTAATGATGAACCATGTGGCATGGGTCACAAGGAAATGTGGCCTGGGGAGGTGCCACCACCATGAAAAATAAGACCAGGAAGAACCTGGTGGGCCAGGAAGGAGCATCATGCTCCAGTGGGACTCCAGGACAGGGTCACTGAGGCTTGAGTGAGGAGCTGGGATCAGAGCAGCCCCACACGGGGACGCCCTGTGTGCTCTGCACAAAGACAAAACTCGCAGTGAGAGATGGAGAGCAAGTGAGAGGCATTGCAGGGTGCCTTTGTGCACCAGCCTTTCTGCTGTCCCTTTCCCCACGGTTCCTCTGTGCTGCCACGGGGCCAGAGAATCACTCTCCTGCTCTCCAAGAGCCCTTGAAGACACTGCACCTAATTCTGCTCATTTTCACGGGCTTCACCTGAGGGTAGCACCTCCATTTCCTTAGGATTAGTCCAGATGTATGCTGGGCTTTGTGGCTGCAAGGAGAATCCTTTGCCATTGGAAAAGGAGGCTGTGTTTTCATTCCTGTGACAGTTCTTATGTCTGCAGGAAGCTCATCAGTGAGAGTTATACACCGCATGATAAAATACTAACGTTTTTCTTCTTTGGGAACAGGGAAAACGAAAAAATTCTGGGTTTGTACTAACATTCCACTAGTTCTGCGTGGGCATTCAGCTGTACTGCCAGGAGCTGGGAACGTTTACAGCCCTGGTGTAAATGAAAGCAGACAGAAGCAATGGAGAAACAGGCTGTGCAAGCCTGGGGGCTTGTCCATGCACAATAGTTGCATCAGTTCAGCTGCAAAATCCATTTAGCTGAACCAGTGTATGTCTCTGATTGGACACACTTAAATTGGTTTATAACCAGCTTACATCAAATTAGTTTAAATCAGGAAGTTACCATAATAGCTGCATCAATCCGTAATTGTCTAATTTGTGTATAGGATGGTTGCAAACCAGTAGCCTTTCTTCCACGCAGGTTTTTGCACTGCTTTAGATAATTTAAAAACTGTTAAACCAGCAAAACTTTTGTCTGTGGACAAGCCCTTAAGCCCAAAGTTTGTGTGAGCTGGGACAGGGAGTGAGCAGGGGCTCTGTGCTGGCTCTGTGCTGCAGCACATGCTCTCAAAGCCAGCGGAAAAGGAGACGACAGGCACTTTAAAGCAAGAATGGGACACAAGACACTAATTTTCCAAAACAGTTTATTACTCTATATGATGGAAAAGTATGAGGTAAAGAAGTTCAGGACTCCTTGCTGTGACCCAGGGGTTTTTATGAGCTTTGTTCACAAGCATGGAGAGGTCAGAGGAAGCTGTCCGAGGGCTCCCTGAGCTGTGTGGGATCACGTTTCACCCCACGAGCTGGAGCAGCCTCGAGCCTTCTCCAGGTTTGGTCAAAGGATAACAACACCCAGCAGGAGCGAGGCTGGTGAGACGTGTTCCATCTCTTGAGCTGAACAGGAAATGCTGCTTTTTCTATGTGTTAATGGTGGTTCAGAGCTGTTTTGGAAAGACAAGCCCCTCTGGACAGCAAAGGCAGAGGCAGCTAAAAGTGTGACATTGTGGAAACAAGGGCAACAGGAGAATGACACCATGAGCAGGGTTATCTCAACATTTCTGTAACTAAAAATGGCCTAAATTGTTTTCCAAAATGAGCTCTTGCAGAGCAGAGAGAAAGCCTCTGATTTCAAGGGTTCCTAAAATACTTTTGGAACGAAACTCTCTGAATGTTCTGTGGGTGTAGATCGCTGGAGTGCTCAGTAGTACTCGAGCTCTGAGTTCACACCATTAAAGCTTTGTCGACATAACTGAAAGCGTCCTCTAACACACTGAAGCAAGCTCAAGAGGCTGTATTTATGTTCTCAGGCTGACTTTAGGGCTGTTGCTGGCAAGCTGTCAATAAAAGAACTTATTAGTCAGGGAGACAGCTTGGAATGGAGAGTTGTTTAAGCATTCGCTTATGAATGGGACACAAAGGTGAACAGAAGGAACTTTCTGTGTGTTTAGCAAATGGGAATACCAAGAAGCAGTTTTATCAAGGTAACTCTGTTCAGGATGCCCAGCAGTAAATGTGCCAGATAGCTTTTTTTGCTGAGAAATGCTCCTCCAGTTTTGCAAGTATGTCTGGTAGAAGCTGTTTTATCGTGTAAGAAATAGAAGGGAAAATTGGTTTGATGTTCTTCCCTCTTACTTTTTTAGAATGTGTGGAAGAGCAAGGCAGTGCTGTTTTCTCAGCAATAGAAAATGTAATGATGCATTTCCCCTGAATGAGGCTTCTGGACATTTTCTTACTTCACAAAAGTAGATTGAGATGCCATGGTAAGTAGTATTGTACCCCCCAGATAATCCTACTGGACTTGAGAGCATTGTGAAATATTTCTTCTGGTAAAGAGTAACTTGCAGAGGAATAGAAATAGCTATGAGAAACAGTACAAATCTAATATCCAAAGAGCAGTGCTTTGTGACAGGAGCAGCCTGCTTTTGTAAGAAATATTTTTCTTACACTATGCGAACCATCTTTAAAGACTGAAGTGATCCTAGTGAAAACCATGGGAAAGAGAAAATGAGTGGAAAACAACCAGATCCCTAAAGGGCCTGACTGAAAGCTAAATCACAGTTTGTGAGAATCATTCATTTGCTCCTGGTGGGTTTGTGTTGGCCTAAGAGGAACTTGTGATAAAACAAAGACCTGGCTCACTGTGGCTCGAACACCAGGTATGTGTACGACAACTAATGTATAAGTGGTACCCCATTTACAAGATGAGGATGGCTTTCCAAAAGCCCCCTTCACGTGAATTTTTATCAGCCCAAAGCTCTGAGAAGGACAGCACATCTCATTATGGCCTGTTCCTGGATGATGGTGTGGTGATTTGTTTTCCTTCAGGTTTTGCTGACACTGGTGGGGAGTCAGCCCTCCTTGCTTCATCCTGGGAATGGCCTTGGCCTTTTTGTGTTTGCTGTGGGAAGGCTGGTTGCCAATGTGCAGTTCCAAAGTCACTTTTTCACTTGCATTCTGGGCAATACCTCCCACATTTTGGACTCTGCAGTACTCAGTGTAAATGGTTCCTTAGAGCTACTTTGGCAGCCAAAAAAAGCGATATTGTATTTAATTTCTGGCACTGCCACTTGCTGAATTGCCAACACAGCTGTAGCAGACCTCCAGGTCTGGATATATCTGGCTAAAGCAGAAGATCCCTGGGTTTCCTTACTGGACTCCATGTAATCCATGCCATTCAAGATCTGATCTGGGGCAGCCAAGCAGAAACGTGACTCCTTTCTGCCAAAGGCAATTCAGCAGTGATTTCAAGGTTGTTCTGGAGGGAAGAGGGACAGAGGTGAATTCTCTGAGAAGTTAGTCTTAGCAAGGCTAGTTTAGGCCTTCTTCCAGTAGGGTTTACCAGGAAGGTCTGTTGTGTACAAGCCAAAGTTTAATTTTTTTTTTTTTACACCACAACTTTTGAGGAGAAAAACCCCATCCCTATCCCCAGAATCATATTTCTGCTTCCCTTGGATCAGACACTAGCGTTCATGTGGCTGGGTAGTGTGATATATCAGGAGACTGCTGTGGTTGACCTCTAACTGTGGAATTTTTAATTTTTTTTTTTTTTTTTTCTTACTGTGCATAAAGGTAATGGTGTGAATATGTTGGAGGCCTGGGAACCACTTGTTTCAGCAGCAGTTACCCTTACTCACCCTGACTTGGATCATATCCCTACCACAACGTTAATAACTTAGCACGCTCAGAGAAAGAATGAAATGAAGTAATACAAAATAAGGTACAGGGCATGTCTGCTATCAAGCTTCATCTTTTGCTTTCCTAATGGTGCCACTGTGGTAGCAGATCTGACCTGTGTCCAAAATGAGCATTTGAGAATTCATCTTCTAGGCAAAGAGACCCACAGCTTTCAAGGCATTTGCTGCCCCTAGAAGCCATCCAGGATAATTTATGCTGGTTCTCAGTAAATTCAACCAGATTTGAGAAATCCCTTCAACACTGGACTCTCCAGGAAGATTGTGTCCCTTGGCTTAGCTTGGCATGGATGATGGCAGGTATTGTAATATATTGATGCTAACACTGACAAAAACCTGTTTTGAACTACAGTACAATGCACACAAGGAAATTGCTGCTGGTTTAATAAGTACTGCACTGTTGGCAGTGGAAAATTTTGGTCCAAGTGAGTAACATTCCATCATCTTGCTGTGACAAAAGATGGAGCTTCTTTCCATGCTGGGCTCCATGTCATACCACAACCAAATGCTTTTAGTCTCCCACTGAAAACTCTTTAGCAGGATAAAGTATCTTTCAAGATCAAGACAAGCTGTCACAGGAAGGTGTTTGTGGGGTTGGCATTCACCACAGCATGGTGATTTGGGGCTGCAACGCCCCTGGAGCTGAGGTGAGCTGGCAGTACAGCAGTGATCCACATCTGGTCACCCAACTGACCCTTAGAGGAACAACCAGGCTGGAAGAAGCCAGACACGCAGCTTGCTGTTACTGGAGGTGAGGGTTTTCCTGTGGACCCAACCATAGTGTTTTAGTCTCTCTTTATTGTGTCAAGAAGTGACAGTGACACTATAAATTGCGTTGCAGAATGCCCTCAGCCTCGTGAATCATCTGCTGTAATTCTTCGGGAGTGGGCAAGCAAGAGAGGCCCTGCAAGAAACGGGCATTCCTTGTGTTGTTCCCATACTCTGCCATGTGAACCTGCCCTCCTGAAACCCATAAAACCCACAAGCAGGCTCTCAAAACATTTAATTTGAAAGATCTCTGTTTAAATAGTTTTTGACTTGTGCCAGGGCAAGCCTGTCCTCCAGTTAATTATGTTCTAAGCACACAAAGAGAGCTAGTGAAAACAGTCACTTCATAACCATTTTCTTTTTGTAAACTCAGAGTACTTAGATCTGCATCATTTAATCATAATAGAGCCATATGCATGCAGCTTAACTTTTCTGGAAACCAAAATTAGCTAGAAGACATTTTGGCCTATTTCTGAAATGCTTGTGTATGGGGAAAAGTGCTTTGAGAACTTCAAATGGGTATGAGCTCCCAGACCTGCAGGAATGGAGAAAAGTTCATGTCAGGAATGCTCCCACCTTTGCAGAGGTCATACAACAACAAACTCATCCTCAGTGCAATTTTAGAGTGAGGTTTACTGGTGGAGTGGTTAACTGCCACAAAGAAACTAAAAGAGGGACTAAGCTGCTAAATGTCAGGCAAAGATTACTCTTGTTATGGGCCAGAATCCCAGGGTGTGACTACCTGGTCCAAAGAATGTTATTTTAGTTGTTGCAATATGACCCTTAAATGGAACAGAGGAGTATTTCCTAATTAGATATTTACATGTCTTGCAAATATTTGAAAAAAAAAAAACCCATAACAGCCTCAATGAAATTCAAACCTATTTGCTTAACGAGACAGTACTTTAATTTGCGTGTCTGTTTAGATATATCTCTGGGTACCTTGAAAATTCTGAAGGAGGCACATGCTCAAATCATTGTCGCAAAAATGCTCAGTGAACAGCCAGGGCAGGGATCACATCCAGGGGTGATCTCTAGCACACACCCCACGAGCTCCAGGGCTCAGTGCTGAGCTTGCAGTTGTGCTTTGCCAGCAGGACCCTGCAGCAGTCACAGCGGCTTTGTTCCAGTGGGAATGGTGTCTGAGTCAATCCAGCATCTCCCATTGCTCTTTGATAGCCAGCACTCTGCCAAAATCCCAGCTGATGTAAAGAGAGGATGGTGAAACCATAAGGCATTCCAAAAAGTTCCTAAAAAGCTTTGGGTAAGCTTAAGGAAATAGTGTAATGATATCTTGATAGATATCTTGCTACTACCCCACTCCCCTGTGTAAAGCTGTCAAAATTTGCTGCAAAAACTGTTAAAAGAATTTACCAATACAGCTTTAGTTTCAAAATAGTAATTATTAACAGGGCAGATACTCTGAGTGTTACATGGATGAAACTATTAATTAAGGGTCGCTTACAGAACTCTCTGTGGCTGCAGAATTGCAACATGAATTTGCAGAGAAAATAGACATTAAAGGCTGCAGCCCATCTTGCAGCCAGCTGTTGCCCACCAGCTGAATACTCCCTCGCAGGAATAACGTGGAACATACCTTGGTAAGATTAAAAGGCATATTTTTGGGATCCCCTCATTTGGGTGGGATTCTCTGAATTTTTACAATAATTCTTTGCCCAACTCACAGTTCAACTGACTTAATACATTTACCTCTGGCTACTGTGGCTCTCTGTCATCCAAAGAGACTCTGGCCAGCAAGGCAGAGCCGCTCCTGCCAGCAGCAAGGATTCCTGCTCCGGCAGAAGGGACTGGGGACAGCTGAGTCTGCTTTAAATGGAGAAGGGACAATGGGTGAATGAAGAACAGGAGGATGATGAGGGAGAGGAAGACAGCGAGAGAGGAAAAGAGAGTAAAGCCAGGGAAATGCAGCTGATTGCGAATGCACTTATCCTTTCTCAGGAAGTTCATCCTCGGAGCAGCCCCTGAAGGTAGCGCCGGTAACTGATGCTACCTGGTCTAGGTCTAACTTGCTGTCATGCTGACATGTATCAGGAAATTAAACTCCCTCTCTCTTGCCAGTGCTTCTGAATATTGATTCCTAATTCCACAACCTGGCCATTATTTGAAACTAAAGCTTGCAGCAGAGGAGAGCGTTAAAACACAGGTCAAGGACAAGCCTGCCCTCCATGCCTGCAGCCGCTTCCCAAGTGCTTTATGAAAGCCGTTGTGCCATGAATGGATGGGGGGAAAAGAGAGCATATTCAGCTTGAATAAAACATGACAGTGATGTGCTAGCAAACTGTGATCTGTTTTGACTGTGATAACAGTGTAAACCTCAATGGGTGAGGACAAGATCACAGTGCACTGAAACCATGAAGTCAGCTTAACGTGACCACGGTCCACTCCAACTTCTCTGTCACTCCTGCCAGTTCCCTGCAATGTGCTGTGACTGTGATGTGCACTCAGTGAGAGCAAAGTGACACATGAGCATGGCGTGACAGCAATGCCAGAAAAGATTTGGTGCTTGCTGTTTGTGGCCAGCTAGCCATGTGAATGCAAAATGTACGGGGCAGTTTGTAAGGAGCTGGTACTGATCATTTGTATGAATGGTTTTGACTGGGGAGCGTTTGGGTTTGAATATCTGATACAGATTCCTCCTGTAGCAAGCCTCCATAAATGTTTGGTTACCACAGCTGTTGGCTGGAAGGTTCACCTTTATTTAAAGTGCTTTCTGAGATTTGATCCTGTCCTTTTTTGTGTTCACTCCATGCCATACCACAGTGGCAGATTATTAACTGAGATACGTATGATGATCGATATAATACAAAGATCAACATGTCCTTGAGTTCAGTGCTCGTCATTTTATAGGGAAGTGTTTTTTCTCCTCTCCATTTGGCTTGATTATTCAAGAGTTCTTTAACCACTACAACAGAATCCTTTTCAGAAGAAGAACGTTTTTCTTTCACCCTAGTTGCTATGAGAACATGAATCATCTCTTTAGCACAATAGCAACAACTGTAGTGCCTAAGTGCATCCACTGATTTTTTACTGTTTGTTCTTTGCACTCAACAAGATAAGCTGTTGTTATTTCTTTCTTCTTGAACAAGCATAACATGATTGCTGAAGTAGTCAGAATAATTGGACCAAATAGTGAGGCAGTTAATGTAAACAGAAAGAATTTATCTCTTTCAAGTACAGTAAATTGTCCTCCAAAAATATGGAAATCTTGTCTATTTCTTGTTGTGCCCTAGAGCAAATTTTGTTGAGTTTGTTGTCACATCATTATTTTCGGACTCTGTGAAATTGCTAATGAGGAACAGGCTGCTTTCAGTAGGATAGCTGTGTGTGTTTAAGGCAGTGGTGAGATGTTATAGTCCGAGGGTAAATCACCAGCACAGGAGAGGTGAATGCCCTCCTTGAACTCCACATCCACCACGGGTGTCAGCTACCACCAAAAGGGCTGCCAGGGAGTGGGATGTGGGAGGATGGTGCTGGCTTCAGCTGCAGTGAACCAGCCACTGCAGAGAGGGTGTAAACTAAGTAAGCTGATGTGCAAGCTCTTTTTCTGGCTGTGATGGAAATGAATTCTGCACGGGAGGAAGATGATATCAAGAACTATCCTGCTTGATCATCAAGACCCTGAGCTATTGCTGTAGATAACCTGTAAGCAAATTTTTAAATTTCCTAAATAACCAGTAAAATGAGTTATTCTCACTGAGAAAGGAAAGATTTTTCTGTGTGCTTTGTATATTCATTTTCAGGCTGGTCTTGGTTGTACTCACTGTCAAAGGCACTATTTTCACACCATTAAGTCTGTTTGTATAAAACAGCTTCTGTGGAGAGGGTTCCTTGGAAAGCAAAGGATGGTGGACGTGTTTTGGCAGTCTCTTGGTGTTTGCTAATCACTGCCTTCCTAAAGCTTCCGTCAAACCTCCTCATCCTAATCACCAGAGATGTTTGTGGAAATCAATGCTGTTGGTAGGTGAGAAAGATGGGGGCCTGTGTCAAGTGGAAATGAGAGGTGTTCTAGATGTCATGAGACAAGAGATTGTGAGAAGTTTGTGAAAGCACTGAAATGATTTGAGGTCGGTGGCTCTTGTTAGAACTTGTCTGATTTGAGAAAGGAGCTTCTACCCCATCCTCACGTGGCACCTGTGATTTGTATAATCTATGGCCCCTTTTAAAGAGGGGGATAAATGCTATCCAAATATGTCTAGACAGGTGAAATATGGCTAATGATCAGTCGAGACAATTTTCCCAACAACCCTCTTAGATTTTAATTATTTATAGATCTATAACTACATACTATGCACTTCTGTAGCACAGGTGAATTAGAGGGGGGAAAAAAACGAAAGCTTACGTACAACCAGTGTTTTCAATAGTATCAAATTATTATGCCAATAAAGCATGTAAAATCTGTTCAAGATCAAACAGGCATTTGATGTGCTGATTCTGTTTTGGAACAAAAAAATAATCCCCGAGTGATTGTTATCTGGTACTTGTAGCTTTGAATAGATAAAAGCAGTGGCCCAGACCTTGACTCCAGTAAATTAATACAACTGCATTGACTTAGGGGAAACAATGTGGATTTATACAAGTGATATATCCATATATCCAAGTGATGGATCTGTTCTTACAGCCTGATAAAAATCTAGAGGTTAGGCTTTTTCATCAATTTGTGTCTAAGAACTAAGGAAGGAAAAGATAATGGGGCTGCAAGTAGGGATATGATTCAGTATTATTCTGATCTTAAACTTCTAACCTCAGGGGAAAGAGGTCTGAATACTTGGCATGGATCTTGCTTAAGTTTGATGAACTGCTTTACCATTGTATTTAATTGTTTGCAGCTAGTATTATACTGAACTAAACTAAGATTATATGCAATTAAGCAAAAGAAGAGTATTGCATTGAGTGGTATTTAGAGTGCCTCATTAATTTGTATTAGGCTGTTAATGTAGGAAAATGCACCAACATGATTTAAACATAAAAATACCTAGGTAATCTGGCAAACCACACTAAGCTTCTAATCACTCTTTCTGAATATTTCCTGAAAATAACTAGAACCTGATTAAACTACTTTTATGTGTCATGTTTTTTCAGCGGAAAAAAAATCTTGAGACTCCTATTGACTCCACAGCAAGAGGACAGAAGAAGCTTAATACAGAGGGAAGCAGTGCTATTAAGAGAAATAAAACCTAAAAGACATATATTAAGAAATTACCCATGTGTAGTAGTAAAACCAATTGGAGTGAACTAGATTTTGCTGGCTTAATCATAATTTGTGAAAATTGACCTCAAATAAATGTAGAATCATAATGAAATTTACAGATAATCTAATGAAATCTAACACTGACTATGAATCATAATTTAATGTCAGGGGTATGTGTGTTTTGGTCTTGGATTTAGTGAAAACTAGATTTTGGGAACTGAGTATATTGTATTGAGTGTGGGCCTTGTTTTGTGTCATCAAAATGAGCAGTAAAACTTCTAAAAAACTTCTAAAACAGCTCCCTTCCAAGGAGGGCGAATCTTGATTGTTCTCTTTGCAGATAAATTCCTTGGTACAGTCACGTTTAATTAGTTTTATGGAAATTTGTGTTGGTAGCAAAGATTGTTTCATGAAGCTGTGATAGCCTTTCCTATAGCAAAGGAAGACCTGTTAGTGACAGCTACAAAACACAAATGAAAAAAACAAGTGAAATCCTGCAGCCATTTTTTTTTATAAAACACGTGGTCTCCCATAATTTAAGATTTTTTTTTTTTAAAAAAGGGAGAAATCTATTTAAAATTAGCCATTAGTGGATATTAACTGCCAGCATTGACTAAATTTTTAAAGGACTACATTTTAAATCATGGACATATTATGACTTATCTAGTGTGCAGTTTATATGTCTGGATCATTAGTAAAACAAATATTTTAACGCTTGTCTGAAATCTTAAATTCAGTCTAGAAATGTTGTTGTTTAATCAGCTTCTCAGTTCATGTCATCTCCGTGTGTTTAAAGGCTGTGACCCATTGTGGCTTTCCTGAGGTCTGAAGCAAAGACCTTCAAGGACTGGCTTGGTCAGCAGAGGGGCTTGGGCTGCATGTGGTTGTTTCCAGGTCCTTAGCAGCCTCCGTGTGAATGGATGGGAATTCCCCACTGACAGAAGAGATTCCTGAGGTAACAGGGCCCTTGGAACATTTAGGACACAGCCTGGCGCCCCAGGAGATGTGGTTAGAACCTGCATTCCCCTGGGAGGCTTGCTGGGTTTCTTTAAATACTTCGCATGAGTGCACAAGGTGGAGAGTGGTGTGTCTGTGCTTCCTGGCTCCACAGTGCTTCTGCCAGGGGTAGACTTTGATTCCCAGAGCACAGCACTCCCACCCCTGGGACTGCAGGATTGTCCTCTCCAGCCCTTCAGGTGCCCAAGCTCACTGCACGTGGCTCTGGCGTGACAGCACCCAGCAAGAGAGAGATAAAATGTCTGCAAGGCTCCAACTGTTACAGAAATAAATCTTGCTGATTCTGACTCAAGTAAAACATACAAATTAACATAAACTCAGGATCAGCGAGATCTTAATTTGATTTTTTTTTCCTTTTTTTTTTTTTCCCCTTCAAACTTTTTAAAAGATGTGCTCATATTTTAAAATCTCTACTTAGCAGAGACCTGGTTTTCCCACCTCTTGTACACAGCATCATCAAGACATAAAATATGTTTGTTTCTGACCATCTGAGTATAATAATAAGGCAGCTGTACAGCTCACTTTGGTTGTTTATACCTATTTGGGCTAAGACCTGTTGCAGTGTCCTCTGGATGAACCTTTCTCATCTCAGACCCAGCAATTTGATGTCTGCTCCAAGCATTGGTTAAAGACCAAGTTTCAGCAGTTCATTTACTCTGTGTGAAATTTAGTGGGTTTAAATCATCACCTTTCTGGTGAAACATGCCAGTTTGAGGCTTGGAGATTTTGTGGCTTTGTTTTAAATAATGTCTGGGGCTGGGCTTCAGCCTTTGGCTTTGAAACCTGTCAGTATGTTGCATAGACTTGCAAAATAAATCAGAACTGTTTATGTTATCATAAACCATTGAATGGGGGATTTTTTGAAAGAGCTAAGAGAATTACAGGTATGTATATATTTAGTATATGTGTAATTGTACAAGCTCAGTGAGGGGAAGTCTCTGTAGTTGTTTGAATTTCAATGGCTTTTGTGTACACCTCAACTACAGGGTTTTTTAATTTTAGCTTAGCTGTCAGTCCTTCCAATTCCAGAATTGGAAAAGGGATTTTGTCCCACTCCAGATCTCATGCTAATGTGTTTCTGATGAGTGTGCATCCTGTGCTGTGTCTTCAACTGTAATTAATTAATGGATGTTCATGTAGGAATTCTTTTCTCTGTGAAACTGATCCCTACCAAACTGTCCTTAAATCTTGTGTGAGTCTCCTTTCCCTTGTAAAACTCAAAGTCACCTTCACCCCGTGTGGATGGAAACTGGTCTACTACAGAGCTCTTTTTTCTCCCTTATTTTTATTTTTATTTTTTTTTAATTTTCTTTTTTTTTTTTTTTTATGTTTCTGTTTTGAGATTTGTCCCTTGCTTGTATTGCTGTCATCCAGCAAAACAACCAGGGAGTTCTGCCGGAAAAATATTTTTAGGTATGTAAAATTACCATCAGAGATTTGCCACTGACCATGTCACTTTATATGCGCATATCCAGCAAAAACATTCATATGCCAAAATAGCTGTGAGCTTACAGGGTGTTAGCCTGGGATAACTATAGCTTTACAATCTAGCTTGTAAATTTTTATCATGCACACAAGCCCCCATGTACATGCATAACTCATAACTTAAACCATGTTATCACTACCACACAAGCTAGTGCTGTAAAAATGCAACCAAAGCTAAATTTAAATACATGTGTAAGTGCAAAGCACTCAGCTTCTGCAACAAAGGTAAAATTGGGCTCCTGTGGTAAAGATATATGTCCTTAATTTAGCCTGAGAAATCGCCAAACTCATTGTGTTGATGGTATAACCTAAAGTAATCTTCTGTCCAGATTTTCAAAGATGAAAAAAAAATCAGAAAACTAATCTAGTGCAATGCTGATAGCCTATGATGGTTGAGAGGTTGTAACATTATTTTAAAATATTATAATATAGCTGATGTGCGATTTTCTGTAATGCAACATCAGTTGTCTGTTATTTGCTTCTGACTACATTTACATGGGAGAATAAGGCTAAAAATCTCAGTAGGTCTGTTAATACTCAAGGTGCAGGTTGTCATAAATGCTAGTAATGTTTTTCTATTCCTGCTTTTTTCCTGTTATTACAGGTTTTTATGAAATATACAAGATATGTGGCAACATGAAACATAATGTAACCCAGCATTTTCCTTGTTTAAAGCTGCTCTTTATTTCTCTAAATCAAATGGGAGTGCTACAAGGTGCCCAGGCCCTTTAATATTTTGTTGTTCACAGTAGCCTACGCAAACAGAGTGAACCCTAGAGCACAGTATACCTTCTATCTGTACCAGTAAGTGGTTTTATTCCTAAAGCAAATTAAACACATCAAAACAAGCAATCTGGAGTGATGAGCAGTGGAATGGAAGCCTGGTATGTTGGTGAGGATGCTGCTCTCAGTTTAAATTGGTTAAAATCATATTTCACTGGTTCTAAGATTTTATTAATTTTCCTTGGAGGGTTTTTTGGTTTGAAGCTTATTCTATACTAAAGAGCTGGTGGTCTTATGGCTGGGAAAAAAATTTGATTCTGAAGAAAAGTCTGAGAAACTCCTGCCTGGAGGGGCTTCAATCATCCTGATTTGAAGTAAGAAAGTCCTTGATGTGTTGAGGTATGGACAAGATTTTTTTTGCTTCCTTTAGTATAATTTTTCTTCCTTTGAGAATCTGGGATGCACATCTTATGTGAAAAATATTTAAAGGCTCCTTTTAATCTTCGTGTAAAAGATATTTTTTTTGGTACTCCCTACCTAGTAATGCTGGCCAAATATTTATGTCTCCCTGTGCATATGCCATAGAGAAAGAAAGAAAATTGTTCCAGGCCTGGGAATCTTATGATGCAGATATAAAATATAATAAGACAGATAAGTGTGGTGGTAGTAGAAGGAAAGCATGAAATGACAATAACAGTGAGAGCATCTGAGTGGAAATATGAGTTTCATTCTCAGTCCCTGCCTGTAGAATATCTTGGACAAGTTTCCAGGACTGAAATCTCTCCTGTGATCCAAAACCTGGCCACAATTGATTGCTGTAGCCTCCAGACTCCTCCTGCATGCATCATAAGAAACCAAACCATCAAGTAATTTGAGCAGTATAACATTTGCAGAATTCCAAATTTTCCCAAATAGCATCTTGGGTGAACCACAAGAGATGCATCTTACAGGACCACAGTCTGCCTCAGAAAACCTGGGGAAACTCCACTGTCTCCGATGGAAACTTCAAAGGATCCGGGAATTCTGAATCTATTTTTCCCCTTTCAAGCTTTTTGGACTATTTTATTTAAATGCTGAAGAATTAGAAAAATGTTTCTAGTTAATGATTAGATTGGGCATATGTCAGGCAGACTGCAAACCAAGCCACTGCCTGTTTGGCAGGCAGGCTATTTTGTACAACTTAAATATCTGCCACTAAAATGTTGTCATCTAGCAATTGTTACCACAGCACCAACAACTGAAATACCACAGCTGGTGCCGAAAATATAATAACTAGTTGTCACAGGAGATTCAGGATAGGAAATAAGTGTGCCATCTCCCAGGAAGGTCTTTTTAATGCCTGGTTTTATAGGCAAGGTTCATCCTGGGCTGTTCCTAACTCCAGATGTTGCTTCCAGGGGGCAGAGCACAGCAGAATCTACTGGGGAAAGCAGGAAAATGAATGATGTTAGAAAGTCTTTCGAACAGACCTATTCTGGAACAGGATAGACACGTGGTGGAGTCTCTGTCACTGCCGTCTTTAACTCAAGCTTGAATGATTTTAAAAAAGTTGTGTTCCCATGGTTTTTAGGCTTTAGTCCTCCTAACTTAATATTCATAGTGATCCTTCTGACCTTGGGTGGTTACTGTCTCCTTTTTGGGGTGGTTTTTCTTAGTGACTGTGTATCATACGAGAGTTCCTTAAATCAGTAAGAAGGAGAGTGATCTACTCATGTTTTTAATGACTCCATGTTCTCAGTAATTTAAATCTTAGTCCACCAGGACAGTGAAATGACCTGAAAATGTTCCCAATCTTTCTTTTAAAATAGCAGTTGTTATTACAGTTCTTATAATAAACTGTTATTGTCTTTTCATGGATCAAATTAGTAGGATACTTATTGAAATTTTGCTCCAAATAGAAGAAGGGTTAATTTCTTTTGTCTTTTCACCCAACTTTTGCTTCCAGTAACAAAAACTGTCAACAACAGAAAATACTCCCACCGAAACCCCATCAGTTTGAAACTGGATTTCAAACCTTGGAAATTAATAAGGGTATGTTACACATAAAAGCATGCCCAACTTGAGAAAAGTTTTTTCTATTCAATTTCAGGGATCCTTTTTCACTTGGACCTTTGTAGTTTTGTTTCCTTCTGAGAAGGCAGGAGCTCAATGGCTTGATCCCCCAACTTTATTCCAAGATATTGGTACTCTGAATGAGTTTAATAAAAAGTCACAAATGGAGCATTGAAGCTAGGATTTAACCACCTATGTTACATCACCCCAAAATCTAATACAAACCAATTGTGGTATAGTGTCTAATTTCCACAGCTGTAAAGAGAAAGATTCAAAGGAGTAATTCCTGGATTGTACCAATGAGAGGTCAAAATCCCATTCTCAGGATTATTACAATAATTAGATCCAGATTCTTTCTTGTGTCTGAAAGAAGACTTCAGGCTATCTAACATCACATTCTGTTATTAAGCTGCTAACAAAATGTTTTACTCTAAAAGTGTGTTGGATGTTAAAATTCCCAACAATGCTTGCAAAATATGGCTCTTTTGCTGAGCTTAATTGAATTTGGTTATTTATTATGCAACATAAAACATTTATTATATGGAATGTGTTCAAGAACGTCTCCATTTACCATATGTTTTCAAAAATGCTTTGCAAAAAGCAAATTGAAAAGATAAATCTGCGAAGTGAAGCCACCAAAGGTCAGGTAGTCCAACCTGAGGCTTCAGAGCCAAGCAGGGACTAATCCCTCTCGAGACACCTCACTGCTCACACTGAGCTGTCCTTTTTCTTTCTGGAAAGTTGTCTGTGTCCCTTCTGTTGTTCCTGTTTATCTGGTTTTTACAGAGTTTGTCCAGTATAACCACCCAGATTTTTAGTTGCACACGATTTGCCATTCCTTCCCTCTCCTCTTTCTCGGTTGTCTGTTATGAAATGTTATGGTCAGCGCTGTCCTGGCATAGTCCAGCTGTGAAAAAGGCACCGTCTGATCACTCTCCATTTGTTTTGTTGACAGCATGTGAACGGCAGGAAAGCGTGTGTGTGTGTGGCACAGTGTTGGCTGAGACCAGTGTCTAGGATGCACAGGGAAATGGTTTCGTTGTTGTTTTGGATTCTGCAAAGCTATTTACTGCTCAGTTCAGTTTTGCAATTCCTGGCAACTCACCATAAATGTATGGTCTCACTCTGTTGTGATTCCAAGACCATAAGTATTAACATTTCTTTAAATGCTCTTTCTGCTTTTCCTTTATCTTAACACTAGTTAAGATGAATATTTGAGTGAAGGGAAAGGAGGTGGTAACTTCATTTCACTCTTTTGCAATAAGCAGTGTATGTAAAATAATACCAGTTACACCCTAGGGCTTTTAAATTTGTCTGGCATTGTATGTCATCCAGTGATGGGTAAAAGGAACTCAGACTTCTTTCAGCCATTTTTTAAGGACATTGTAAACTTTTTCCAATGTCTTTGTACTTAGATGTCAAACAGTGACTCTCCCATATTTATTTGGCAAATCCTTTCCTGTGAACAAAAATAATTTTTCTTGTTAATTACAGCTGATCTGATATAAATGCACGAATGATCTATTTTTTTTAGACAGGCTTGATAGGAGACTGTCTAGGTGGGGGGGGGAATCCCATGCAAGGTTTGCCTTCTGCCTCAGATTAAGGCCAGTCAGCTCCAAGGGAAGTAAATGAGAATGGGAAGATGCGCATTCCTGAGAAAAATGTGACAGGACACAGGATAGAATCCTTCCCAGACACTGGCAAATCCTCTGTTTGGATTAGCATAGTGATATCTGGGGACTAAACCTTGCTGAAAGTTTTCCCTTGAGTTTCTGTTTGTGTTTGTACTGAAACAGTCATTCAAGTCAAAATATATTTGCTGTATTGCTATATAGTGAAAAAAAAAAAAAAAGGCTCTGGGTATTTGAGATGAATCCAGAGGAAAATAAATTCAAGTGATCTCTAACTGAAAATGACCCATTTCTGTGACCTGAAGAATCTTTTAGCTGCAATAGTGACTTCTGGTAATTTTAATTGATAATGTCTGTTAAATCATGGTGAACTTGTTCTTCTGAAAGCAAAAACCAGCATGTTGGTGCCTGAAGTTTGGTTCCTTTTTTTCCTGCAGTAATATTAATAAAAGGACTGCTCAGTGCAACTTCAGCTGAGCTGCTGAACTTGAGCAGTTTTCAGATGAACTTCAGATGGTGAAATCTATGTTTAGTATGTTTTGTTTATTCCTCAGCCACATGGTAACCTCTCATTGACGTGGTGACAGTTGTTGACTCACAGCTACCGTGGTTTTGAAGCAGTGGGGTTCTGGCCCCTGCACACCATGAGGAGACTCTTCCAGTTGTTGCTCAGAAAATTATTGTGCATGAGGCAAAAGGTCAGTTTTGGCTCTATGACCCACGTGGGAAGGCAGATGGCTTTGTGCTGTGCTGCTATAACCAGACATTTATTCAACTTTGCCATAGGGCTCCTAATATCAGGAGAGTCACTTTCTGTAGAGAATATTCACACATTCAGTTTATGGAATAGTTATAGAAAACTTAAAAACTGTGTTCCGTAATATACTTGTTCCCATAAAACTTACATTGGATCAAGCCAAAAGTGAAACATACTGCTGTTTAAACTGAAACAGGAATAAGTATCCCATGATAGGTTAATTTAATATTACATTCAGATGTTCTGGAATTAAGTGGTGGAGCAGATGGGACAGTGATGACCAATTCTTAATAAAATAAAAAGACAGATGATACTTTTTAGCTTATTTATTTTTAAGAGCCATCAGGCATGCCTATGGATAATAGAAAGCCCTTTTTTACTCTGGTTCTTGTAAGTGTTAGGTTTATACTTGTTCACATGTCAATCCCCTGTCCCCATAATAACATCTCTGCTTACAGTATTCAACTATCCACATTAATTTAACTCATTGTTAGTAACAGTAATTCTCCTTACTTTCTAATGGGGTTAGAGGAGTAGAATTGCTCTGGTTTACAGTAAAATTCTGTGAACTATGCTTTTCCAGTACACGGAGGATGAAACTGTTTGGCAACAAGGCAAGGTACATATATAAAGGCTGCAGCTGCTATTAGGGAAGCTTGGTAAATACTCTACTATTTATTGATCAAATACATTTATACAAATAAGTTGTCTTTTAAAATGGCTTTTTTCTTGAAGATGGAATTAGCCATAGGCCAGGGGTCCCTAATGCCTTCTCTTCTCAGATTTCCTTCTGTTACAGGGTCTAAATGACCAAACATGCTCTTTTGTTTCTCAGATTTCCCAGACTAACTTAATATGCCAAGGCAGCCATGTCTGCAGCCCTATCTAACCATGGAATTGAGGGTGAGAAAAACAGAACCAAATTCACAAAAAGCCATCATTAGGGAAGCCACTGGTGGTCAACCAGGGTTGAAACAGGTCTGGTTTTCAGGCATGTGCTGATGTTTTGGGATCACCATACTCATGAATAGTTCTTCTACTGAAGATTTGCTTTAAATTTAAAAGCACAGAGATGCTTTGGGTACAAACCAGAATAAGATGGATAGTGGCAAAGCCAATTAGAGCAAAGTGATGATTGACAGAGGACAAAACAGCACCCGAGAAAGTTGGATTTCAAGGAAAAAAGCCCCTATGTGGAATTACGGGAAATGAAGCAGGAACTTTTCTGTATTAAGTGACAATGAAGAATAAAGATCAGAAAGTAAAGATAAATCTGTTTTACTGTTCCTCTGGGGAGAGGATGAAAAGCAAGTAAATGCTGTTGACATGATTAATGCCTTAAACACTGGGGTAACTGAAAAATCTTCAAGTTCTGTGAACTCAAGCAGAATGCAGTTGTATAGGATGTTTCTTTTCTAACCTGAAACCAAGATATCAAAGAAAGAATAGATGGTTACAGGGCAGCGCATTGTTGGGAGGTTTGGAACTTTAAAGATGGTCTTATTAGAGAACCATGACATCTGCTCTGCAATTAGTCCCACTCCCATCCATGTGTATGAAAACTGTTCAGAGATAGGATGAAATTACTCCTATGAACCAAGAAGGAGGAGAAGAGCTGTGAGAGGTGATGGACAGTAAATCCTTGTGCTGGAAAGGCTGGAGCCATCTGTGGTAACAGCACTCTAAGTTGACACTGTTAGCTGTGGAGACACAACATTTCCTCATGTTATTGCACTGCAGAGAGTCAGTGGAAATGGTTTTTAGTCCTTATTTTGAAGGATACCTGTGTATTCTGCTTGGAAACATTCCTAATTTGAAAGAAATGAAGGTTATGTAGTTCCTCCTAATCCAAATTCTCTACAGAAATCACTTCCCTGTTGCTTTTTGCTTCTATCCTCATAACTAAATGAAAGAAGTTAAGTCATTAGTACACCCGACTGGTCTTCAATATTCTTTGTACAAAGTTATGGGGAAAGTAATCAATAAACATTTTTGTTTCTTTAGTCTCTTGGCTGTAGTGTGATTGCAGTGGAACTGAGAGCAGAGATCCATCTTTAATGCTGCTTTTTTCCCGATAGAGCTTATGAGCCAATACACATTGTTTACTCAAGGGGCCATATGCAGCTAATCTTTATGGAAATAAAGGACAAAAATATTCATATCTAGTAACATTTAGCTAACTTGTTTTTTTCCCATCTAAGTAGGGCAGGTAAACACATCCCTGATTTAGAGTAAATCACTTGTTTGAAGGATTTTATTATTTTCCCTATTCTTTCTGCATGTCTTCAACTAAGAAAAATAAATCCATAAAAAGAATACATTAACCTAATATAGGTGCACTGAATATCTGCTGCTACTTTCTGCACGGTATAATTCTCATCTGATTTACTTCAAAACATTGTGATCCCAGCTGTAGAATAGCAACAACTGCAAACTAAAAATACTTAGAATTACTGAGTCAAAAAGCTGGGCTTTTAAAGAGCATAAAATCGACTGGGACCAGATGGTATAGCAGTAGAGCATTTGCTGGGTTTTAAATTCACCTTTTCAGAAGTGAGATCATTAGAAGCCAGGTAGAGGCTGGAGCTATAGGTAAGATTCAGGAGTGCAGGCAGGGAACAGAAAGGTTCAGTTACCATCAAAGCAGACAATAATGTGCAGCTTTGGGATGTGGAACCCTGTATCATTCCTCCCACCACCAGCACCATCCCAAAAGCGGAAAGTGAATATATTTTGTAGCACTGAGGGTCCTCTGCATATGAACTGGAAAGAATGACCAAATATTTACTGAATCAATGGAGGTGACACATTTTCAGTCATGCTGTCAATAAATAGTTGAGGAAGAAACTACTTATTTAAAAAAAAAAAAGTTTGGACTCAATGATCAGAAAGGTGATTTACTGGAATTTAAAAGGAAAAATAAATAAGAGCAAGTGTATCTAAATAAAGTACTAGATTTCCAAAGGACAGGCATTGATAAATTAGTGAAACCAGTGAAGTCTGTTGAACTGAAATGCTGTTGAAGCTGGATGTGGAGGAGACATGGAATGGGTCACAAGATCTGCCTGGAGCTCATGTCCCAAAATCTGGAGCAGTGGCCCTTGCATTGAGGGCTGCCCTGCTCTCTTCACTTCAACATAATGTGCCCTATGTAGGCAGGGCAAGCATTTTTAAAAAGTCTTATTAGAACAAGCTAAATGCTTGCAAGAAAAATTTCAATTCAAAGAGGAAAAAACCAAAGCCCCAAAACAAATGACTAAAAAGACAGCTGTGTATTAGAGGCAAAGCTGTAAATAAGCCAGAAATAGAACTTCACCTTGCTCACTGATCACCTCTAGACAGGCTGGTCTTTGCCCAACTGGCAGCTGCTTCACCATCCTGTTTGGAGCACACAACTGCCCAGTGGGATGCTTTCTTCCCCTTCTGCTTCTCCTTCTGTGCCCGGATCCCTGCTCCTGCCACCCTTCCCAGGTCAGCACTGCCACTCACTGATCTGCTGGCCCAGCAGACACAGCAAAAGATGAGCCTGGAGCTGAATCCCTCCTCTGCTATCCCTCACCCTGAAGCCATCAAATTCTAATGCTCATGGGAATGGAGAGAAGAAACCTAGTCCTGAGGGAGGGGGGATCTCTTCCAAATGGGCACGTGCAGGTGGAACATGTTCTCAGACCCAGCTCCCAGGTGAGCAGGGCAGTTCAGCTGTTCTGGAGGTGTGTGATCCCAAAGGGTGGTGAGAAAATAACCTCTCTGCCGAGCTGCCTGGGAGGCAGCGGGTGTGAGATGTGCAGCTCCATTCATTCTAGCCTGGCACAATTACTCTGCATCTGATCCAGCCTCCTCAGAGAGGGGAGTTATTCACTTGCAAATCACGGTAGGAACAGAAAACCACGAAGGGAACAAAACTGAGTTTAGCTGAGTAATGAGAAGGGTGGAGAGAATCTTGTCTGTAACACCATGGAGGGGAGTCTTGCTTTTTTTGCTTTTATCAGATGGATGACTATGAAATGCATACTAATCTATCAGAAGGGCAGGAAATAGGTAAATGGTTTTAAGACCTCATTTGGTTAATGAATTAAAATGCAGAAGAAAAAGAATCCTTGTAGATATACCCACTTGGTCATTTATCACTGCAGGCACTCCTAACAGCCATGCCAAATTCAGGCTTCAGGTTATTCACTAATAGCCATAGGCAAATGAAATTAGCATACTGGTGAATAAATTAACCCGAGTTCAGTAGGAAACTTCTGTATCCTACTGAAGTGCAGTGCAGAAGTGTTGGCTTGGGGTTTTATCCCTACAGGGTGTGGGTAATACACCAGAGATAAACTGGCCATGTGGAATGAGCAAAATGTCATCCAGGTGACACCTGTAGACTGAGAAATGGGCCAGAAGCCAGGGAAGTGAGGAGAGAATTCCATAAGCTCTGTTTTTGTTCATCTATGTCCTTTTGGTAGCTTTTGATACCTGATTTTCAGCTGTATACATAAAACATGTGTGTATATATCTATATCTATATCATCTATCTCTATCTCTATCTATATCATCTATATCTATATCTGTATCTATATCTATATCTCTGTCTATATAATCTGTCTATGTCTATGTTTATGTCTATCTATATCTATCTATATCTATATCTATATCATCTATATCATCTATATCATCTATATCATCTATATCATCTATAGCTATATCTCCATATCTATATCTATCTATATCTATATATATCCTAGTGCTTGAGGGGAGTGTGTCTGGCCAAGGAAGGACTCTCATTAATGCTGGTTTGTTTTTTTACTTGGTTTTCTGAGTAGCAGTCCCCAAAAGAGAATGATGCGCAGTATCACTATTCTTTTGTATTATAATGTCCAAATTGTAGTGAGAGTAAAAAAGATGACCTGACACAGACCTGAAATATCTGATGTAACACTCTGCCTACTGGGTAAAAGATGAGGAAGAGGGGGGGGAAAAAGGGTAAAGAGAGGAATAAAGCAATGAGAGGATGCATTTAATTCTTGCAAGTTCCTCTTGAAGAGAGTACTATTCAGAAAATATTCTAATGTTACAAATATTTTTTGAAAAGGAAGGGATTACCATGTCTGTTCTGTTGGGAAACTCGTTAGGTGTTTGCTGCCGAGTGAGGTGAAACAAGGTGACTGTGTTTGACAGGTGTAATTCTCCCGAGAGCCACATGGCATTCTTTCTGCCCACGCCTGCTGCTCCCTGGACTTCAAAGGCACTTCCTATTACTCATTGGCACGGGGCCCTGCTGGCGTGTTTGCTGCAGGGTGGAAGACTGAAATGAAGGAATAGGTGCAAGGGGTAGGTATCCTTTCTTGTACTAACTATGCTGGTCCAAGAGGGTGGATAAAATCTCTCTGGGCTGCATGTTTCTTTCTTAATTACCAGAACTGTGAATTTGGTTGTTAATTTTTCCTTTTTTTTTAGTACCTAGAGAAGATGCCAGTCAAAGAAGGCTTGACCAAATGACTATGATGGGATCTTAAACATGGCAGAATTTTCTGGATATAATGTATCTGGCCTCTGGTCAAGCTACCAGATATCCACAAGAACACTGCTATAATCACTTGATGTATTATGAAAAATTGCTTTACTATCTTGTTGCAGAGCTGGGTACAAAAAGGGACTAATGGCTCTCATGGTGTGGAAGAGATTGTCTGCATTGTGTGGGGTCCTGAAAAAACTTGATCTGGCTTGTTTATATGAGGGCTGAGAATACAGGGCACACGTCTTCATTCTTTGCCCCACAGTGTGGGTTTTTGCTGGCCTTTTTCCCCTCCTAAAATCACTTCTAATTGGGGATATCTTGAATTTTCCTTTTGCTGGGCATAATGGTGACAGCTCTGCTGCAAAAACAAACATTGCCTGTGCAGCACAGTCCATCACTGTGAGCCACTCAGCACTGTTGTTGCAGTGATATAAATGGATCCCCATGCAATGAGATAGTGATTAATGGCAGGTAGAGCACAGTCTGCAAAGACGTGGTACTGTATTTGTCACCCCCCCAGAAGTTGTCATTTAATGCACTCTATCAGGAGCAGTTTTATGTAATGGACATGGGAAGATCCATAAAAGTAACATCTGAGACTGCAGTAGGGCAAGTATTGATTTATTTGTTTCAATAAAATTTTTGTCATTACTATGCAATTGCTCTATCTCTGGGAGAATTGATATATGTTGTTGGATGTTACAACCCACTATGCAAAACTTTTTTTTTTTTTTTT
>WBMY01018560.1:883375-894638 GCA_013397315.1 Donacobius atricapilla
TTTCCTGTAACTCTTCTAAGGAATCATTATTCCTTATTACATAGGCCTGGCATGCCACCTATTTAGATAAATGCCTGAACAAGTGTGCAGTAAATATTCACAGCAGCTCATGTTTCAACTATATATGCCACTAATTAGATAATTTAGTGGCTCAAATAAATAAACACAAAAATAGAACAGACCTGAAAAAAACAAGGAGTAAAATGTACAGCCACTGTCATTCTGTGGGCCAAGACACCAACTTTAGTCTGTATCAAATGGCTCTAAAATGCTGTAGATGGGTAAAATAAAGAAGGATAAAAAAACGAGAGCAGAAAGAAAACCCTGTCTCACACTCAATTACCAGGTACAATAACAAATGATCAGAGAATATTATAAATAATGACTCCTCTGCGTTGCATGTATTTATCCTTACATTTTTGGCACCTTTCTCATGGAAAGCTCAGGGAACGTGCCAAGCAGAGTGTACCCAGGATTTCAATATCCAGAGCCCTTTGTTTGCAGACCTCAAAGCGCTTGTCAGAGGGGAGAAGCATCATTGTCTCTCATTGACAGAGGGAGAATAGCCCGTGGCTCACCCAAGGTCACAGCACAGAGCTCCCATGCAAAAGAGCTGCTGGGGTTTTCTGCCCGGGTTTGCCTTTTTTAGGTAAATAATGCAGCCCTTAAATGTGCTGGCAGGAATCATGGCCTCAATCCGGGGGACTCCCACGTGAGAACTCAGATGATGTGGGACTGATGCAAGAATGCTTTTTCCGTACCACAGATCTTTTATTTGCAGAATTTTGACCTGTTGACAGGTTTAGTTTTCCTTATGATTTCTTTACAACTTCATTTATCAGCCCTCTGGTCTTTAAATTAGATTCTCCTTAGATTAAACCCATAGATTCTGAAACTGCTAAGCAATTCAATTAAGCAGGATGGAGAAAATTTTCTTTTGAATATCAACTGTTGCAAGCAGCAGTGGCAGTGCCTGTGTGAAGGCACTTTAGAGCCTCAGGCTGGCACAATTCAGCCTCGTTTATTATTTGAACACCCTGTCTAATAGGGCAGATGTATTTAACAATGTACTGTTTATAATTTTCATTGCTGTTCCTGTTCCTAGTAAAGTGCATTTTTGCTCTTGCAAGTTTCTGGAAGTGAGTGTTGGGTGGGAAGGAGTCATAAATTTCCCAAACTTCTTTATTTTTATCTTGCTTACCTCAGTAATTGATGGTGAGCATCCTAATTTGCTGTTTCCCCCTTGATTGTATTTTTTTGATAGAAACAGCTAGTGATTTAATTTGCCCTAGTATGCTCTCTGGCTAGACCATATTTTCTTGTGTGCTTTCCTCAAAACCTACCCACTGCTTCAAAAAGAACACATGCAGCTTCTTCCTGAGACTTTGCCTCAAAAGTGAGGTGTGTGGCTGGCATCTGTGTGTCAGGGGCTGCACCACTCAATGACACCCAGATACAGCACCTGCCTAACAGTGATGCTGTTCCCTTTCCACCAGTTACAATAAAAATCATGTTCAAGATCTGCTCTAACTTAGCATAAGGGCTCCCCAAGCTTCCCTTCAGTCAGTGCATACTGTTCAGATGCTGAGGTTTCAGTCTGGTCATCAAAAAATGGAGTTTTTGGTGGCTGAAGCAGTGTTTGCATTGCTCAGTTGGAGCACTGGGGTCAGGACTCTGTGCTCAGCTCAGCAGGGCTGAGCTTGCTGAGGACAAGGGAATTAGCCTGGAAGCAGCCCAGGTGGAGAGGGGCTACAAGACATAAATCAGGGGCTGTGTGAGAAGTCTGGCCATGAGTGTTCTTTGCTAAGCTGCTCCTGGAAGACCCTTGGACTGAATCAGTAAAAATGGGGTACTTTGAGGACAGTGTTCCAGGCTTGACTGTGTCTTTTATCATCTTAAGGGTTTTAAGGTGGTTTCAACATTGATTTTCATGTCTGAGTTTTTCCATGTTGGATTTTCATTATTGCTCAGATAACACAAACTACAAATATTTGTGGTTGCTGATCAGCTGATGGAAATATGAGGATTGCGTGACTTGCTGCTCAGTTCCATCTGAGGATACTCAGAATCAGTTAAGCTTAGGTTCCAACAACAGCCAAATGAACACTCGGGACAGGTCAATAAACTGCAAATAAGATCTCTTCTAGATTATCCTTTTTCCCCGTTTCAAGCTGTTTGAAATGAACTTTTCTTCACATTTCACACAAAGACACTTGCTAGCATTTTATCATTTATAAACCGATAAAAACTGAATCATTTACCAGTCTATAATGTTCATGCCTGTGCTGCTTCACATGAAAACACAAAAATATGTAATAAATAAAAGACCGATTTTGGCTTTAATTCTCAGCATCCGAGGGATATACTTTTAAGTAGTGAGATAATTTCCAGCTATCCAGAGCTAAGCAGAAATATCATACCACTACACTAAACATCCGTGGTTTATATAAAAATATAGATTTCCTTTAAGTGCTTTACTTAAGTCTTTGGTAACTCATATTTACGTTATTATTGTTTATGTTCCGAGAAGTCAGTAGAAGGACAGCATTGTTGCAGTTTATGTGGTTTTATGATTCACACTTGATGAGGTTGCTATCAAATGAGGGAGAAGAAACCACTGACAAGTTTATAGCTGTCCTGTGCCATAGGACACATGGCAAGAACACAACAGCACAGGCAGGTCGCTGTGGTTTCAAGATTGGCATTTTCTATCCCCAAACATGTCTTTGCTTCGATCTTCTCAAATCGTTCCGCCCAGGAAGGCATCATTTGCACCTGAAATTTGTCTTTGCCGTGGTGTGATTATGCTAATCTGGTTAAATATCCTCACAGGTCATAACTGCAGATTGCAAGGTTCATAATTTTGAAGAGACTCCACTTGAATCCTCAACCAATCCTAAATTAAAGTACAAGCAGAAGAAAAGTGGATCATAAAATCTCAAGGAGGTGGATGGTGCAAGAGGGAAGCATCTGGTTCTTATGATGACGTAACTGGGCAGATCCAGATTACCAAGGTTTAAACTCTGACCTTCCTGATTATGTTTTTCCCCCTTTGATGTCAGGAGTTTATTTATTGCATTGTCACATTCTGCCCGCTTTGTCCAAATTTCAAGAAAGTACTTGGGAATCTCCAAGTGTGCATGCAAGTGTGATACAGTGGACACTGTCAGACCAGACAGACAACACAGTCACAGCGGTAATCCCGAAGTGCAAAAACATCTTTTCTGATCAAAATTGTTTCTTCCAATTGTAACTACATCTTGTATTTATGCTGTCTGTCTGCTAAAGGTAACTTTGACTGGGGAAGGAACTTTATGCTGTTAAAGGCCCCAGTTCAGATGTCTGGGTGCTGCTTTGGGGATTGACATTTGTCAATATTAAGTTGTGTGTTTGTTTCCTGCTCTGCCAAAGTTCGATAGGAATCAACTGTGCCGGTGGGTGAAGGATGTAGTGGTGGATGATTGTTTCATAGAGATGATTGAAGTGCATTTCTTGTGGTCAACCTCGATGGGTTGTTAAGCAGGATCTGCTGCTGTTTGCCACCTTTTTTTGATGTCTTGTTTGGGCAGCTCTGGACCACAGAGGAAACTTGCAGCTTGTCTGGCTGTACTGCCCTGCAAAATATTTGCTCCTTTTTATATTTCCAGCTGCCCTGTTAGATTATTAAGCCTCTACAGAGGTCTCCAGAGCTCAAGTCTCATGCTGGAAAATTCCATTCAGAGTATGCTGTGAATTCCTACTCAGATATAAGTGCTACTTTGAGTGTCTTCAGGGAGGATGTGGATACTTTCTTTTAGCTTCCTTCTAAAATGTGTGTAGGTGTATTTGTGACTTTTCCCAAGGCTGATAAATCAAAGCAAAGATGCCGGGAAATTAATTTTAATCAGATGAAATACAAAGTGCTCTGAAGCTGGTTTCTACCAGCCCTACTGAATTTTGGATCAAACTACATAGGAAATCTTAAACATTTCAGTATAGAGCATATAAAACTGCTGGTGCATGGAACTGGCACTTGTTTCTGCACCAATAAACTACCAGGAAAGACCGTGGTAGGAAGAACATCCCTTGATCCCTTTTTCTATGAGCAAGAAAGGAAAAGAGAAGGAATTAGTACCAGGATAACTTTATAAAACCAGGGCTGGACAATGCAGGGCTTGATCCCCAGGTCTGTCAAGTGTGAGGCTTTTAGGTGACACGCACCAACAGGAAAGGCAGAGGGGTTATGGAACGCTGGCCAGAGCTTAGGCTGGCACTGAGCAACGGGAAGGGAAGGAAGAAATGAATTTTGTTTAGCACTGGAGAGGGAGGCAGGCCGGGTCATTCAGCCCTCCTCTGCTAGGCCCAAAACTGGAGGGAAGCTAGAGCATGTCAGTTCTTGAAAACATCTTTCCTTTGGCTCTCTCCAACTAGATTCTTCAATGTGTTTATTATCATTTGGGTGCTTGGGGATCACCGAGTAGGGAGTTTTATCATAGACTGAGTTCACAGGGCTTGGACTTTGCTCCTCAAAGCTGGTGTCAGAAGCACTATGCAGAGCTGAAATGAACCATGACAATTTCAAGATTTTTCAAATCTCCTGTTTGATATCTTCCTCTCCTCTGAGTTTTTTTCCTCCACTCCACATAGAGAAAAACTTAAATACATATTTTTCTAGGAAATTGCTGTCTAAATTTTCCTTAAGTTAAACCATGTGTTTTGTTGGAAACTTTAGATATTTATCTGTTTTTCTATGTCTTGTTTTTTTTTTTTTTTCCTTTCCCTCTTATACTTTTATTGTCTCCTTAGGGACCCACAAAGCAAAACACCAATGTCTCTTCCAGACAATGTTAGAAGGACAAGAGATAAAGCAGGGTTATATTTGCTTTCAGAAGAGTTTAAGATAACTGGTTGCCAAGCTCTCCATCTGTGTGGATGAAGAGCAGTGGATGATGCAGAGCCATGCACGTCAGCTCCATGGGGAGCAGGCAGCAAAGCTCCTGCCTTGCTTCTCCAGGGAAAGTGAACAAACAGTGCAGGCAGTAGCAGACGGACTTGCCCATCTCTAAAAGGGTTAGAGGTCTCAAAATCTCCTTTAGTAAAAGCTTGCCTTCCTACCAATGAAATAAAGGGCCTTATTTATGTTCTTGGTGGCTGTGAGTTTGGCAGCTTCCAAGAGCACAATATAATTTGTTTTCAATAACTTGGTACATGATTAGAAAAAGGAGGAATATACAGTACATAACAGACCAAGAATAGAGCAATAGATGATTTTTTCAGATGTAATTTTTAATTTCTAGGCACGGATTTTCTGGGGGTTGTCATTAGCATTATCTGCATGGCCATTTCCCAGTAGGAGAGTCAGGTCTCTGATAGATCTGCCCCTTCCCTGAAGGGTAATTTTGAATTGGAAAGGAAATCCTCTCTGCCTTAGAGATTGATGTGTGTCAGGAGTAGGTGAGCAATTGTAAACCAGTCCTACCTGGGCTGTTCCCTGTGACCAGAAGTTTCTTACACTCTAAAGCAACAATGCAGTTCTCTTTACTTTCTAGCCTAAGATTCACATGGGAATCCAAAATCATGGTAGGTGATAAATGTAAAAAATTTCTGAGTGATTATTTCAGCTTCCTCCCTGTGTTTTGAGATTAAATAACCCTCATTCGCCACCAACACAAAAGCTACACTCCTGGCTTTTAAGAAAAACATTATTTCAGGAAAATTCAGTTTTTTCAGCTGTGTATCCACCGAGCCAGTAAGCTCTGTCTGTGCAGCTTTTATGAACAGGTACATGTGGATTTCTAGAACAAAACAGCCATAAACTGCAGTGACACTGGTGACAACACAGAACAGGAACTAAATTTAGTCCTTGTGTAAAGGTGACACTCGGCTCAGTGGCATGGTTTACTTTGGAATATTAAAAGTTAACATATGAGAAACACGCAGCTCACTAGTGGTGTAGCTTTGGGGATTATTATGGAAGATTTTAATTTAAGTAGCTCAGGACTTAATCCAGGGAGGTGACTTTAAAGGAGTTGGGAACAGCAAGCAGGAACCTAGCACTGCTGGAAAAAATGAAGAAACAGCTGGAGAACAGGGCCAGCCTCACTTTTATTGTGCACGGCAGTGAGTGGCATCAGGAATAAGTCAGGCAATACTGAACTCCTGTTCAGTTTGTGGGGTGTATTTCCTGCTCCCAGGACCTGTGCTGTGATTGTCACCTAAATGATAGTTCATGGACAGCAGATAATCCTGTGGGTTGGGTGGTGGAAACTTTTACTTTGCTTAGCAGAGTGAAACAACTTCACTGCAAAGAAGAAAGGATTCAGGGGGAGGGGGATGAATTAGTCTCACTTCACTGAAGCAAATCATGCTACAGAGCTTTACACTATCTGAGGAATGGGCTTGTGTAGGGATAAAATGATGGGAGTATTATCATTCTGCCTTAAACTGCTGTAAAAGGAAGATTTTGTTTGTTGGAAATTTACGGCGGCATATAGGAGTGTTTATGTGAACAGCAGAAAGCAAAAATGCATTCTGTAATATCCTGTCCATGTGTGTTTGCTAGGCTTAGCTTGGTTTTCCTGTGACTGAATTTTAATTTCTACTCCCCCTCCAAATATCTGTTCTGCTCTCCCCCACTTCTGCTGGTTACTGTGTTAAGGGTAGCGATGTATTGTGAGAAGTGCCTTTGTAACTAGTCTGTCTGCAAAGGACCATGTCCAAAAGAACAGAGAAAGGGATACACAGAGCATGAAAATCCCGTGGAGATTGATGTCTGTGTACACCAACGCATGGAGATGTGTATTTATACAGGGAGGAAAGGAGAAGCAGAGCAAGAAGTTTCGAACTTTGGTCAGCCGTGAGAACTGACCCTGTAATGCTTTTTGAGGCTCTTTGCATGTGTATCTTTGATTCTCTGTAATGAGTAACGTACTTACAAGGGATTATTTCATCTCCCAGGGGACAGCCTGACCCCTCTCACCTCCCCTTATCGTGGGCGTGAGGAGCCACGGGGGAGGCGAATTGTGTTTCGCCCTTCCCTGAAGGGTGTGTGCAGGGACAGAGTCTGGCAGGCTGAAAAAACTCCAGCAAAAAAATGAATTCTCCAGCCCTCAGTGTGGCTGTGGAGTGTTTAATCTTGGCTGTGTGGCTGTGGGTGCTGGGCCTGGCAGCCCCTGGGATGGGGGGCACGGCTGGAGGCTGAGCTCAGGCAGTATCACCTATATATCTATGCATACCTGCGCCTTTTGGTACACAACTCACCCAAAGGCACTCCACTGAAGTGTGTACACATTTATTAAGAAATCCTTATGTATATTTTACACCTCTTTTCCTCCTGATTTAAATGTCCTGATGAATATTTATTATATCCAATTAAATTTTAGTAGCATATTTGGTTGTCGGGAATGAAATCTTTATTATTATTTACATATTCTTTTGTTATTTGCATGTCTTTATTTACATCTTCAGCTTTATTATTAATGCACACATACAACTTTTAAAGTAAAGACAAAAAACCTTTGACTAGAAAGAGGCTTAAATGCATGTGTTTACACTGCTAATATCTGCCAGAGAAAATACAGAACAGAAACTCATACCTAAACTCACATGTTCAGGAAGAGACATTCCTAATGTCCTGTTGCAATTCTCTTTTTGTCTTCATGATGAATTTAAAATATAGATGGTTGGCATGTGGGGAAAAAAAAGTGAATTTTTTGCATCTGATCTAGATCTACGCAATGAATATCTAAGAGGCAAGCAATTTGTCAGGAGTTTTCAGACTAAAGCTCCTATAGCGTATGGCTTGTAGGAGCAGTGATTTACAATTCCCTGTGAAAGCTTTTCTGGGCTGAAAAGCTAATAGATGATGTTGCTATTTAAGTGCTAAGAGAATGTTTTCAGCCCTCAAAGGTTAGGATCAAATAAAAGTTGTGTTTCCTGGAACACACAAGGGAACGGTTTTATCCTGAACTGATGTGTCTCTGTTATTTATCTGTTTGAATTCATCGGAAAATAAGTGTTTTCACCAGGGAAATATTTTATTTTAGCATGAAGAGCCATTGAACACATATATCTGCCTTGGTACAAAATTAGCTGTGATATTAAACTCATGTTCAAAGGTGCGTTGGCAAACATTCATGAGGAGTCCAAAAACACTCATTACTCCTGTTTGATTCTGCAAAGCTGCTGTAGGTTTTCCATATTAGTACCCACACAGCTACCTAGTGACTGAGAGACGGATTTAACGCCTTAGAGATGTGACAATTCCTTGAGGACTCTTGTGGCCTGTCTTGATATGGAGGTCTTAAGTACAATTTATGAATCCTGGCTGAAGTTATGAGGTTGCTGGTATGAAAAATGGGAGCGTCCTGGATTGCTGCAGGTAGTGAATCCATCATTTTTCTCACAAGGTCTGTCACGTTCTGCAGCATAATGACCATGGAGAGTCACTCATTTTAATGCCTTTGTTCTGAACAGGGAGTCAGGAGAACAGATTTCCCCCCATAATGCCAGGACAGGGAAATAAGGTCTTTGGTAATTTCTTGGACAGAAGCAAGAGGATGAAACATTTGTTGAAAAAGAAGCCATGGAGGAACAAGAAACACAAACAGAGCTCCAAGGAAGGAATAAATAATTTCCTAAGAGAAAAACTCAACCTAATGGCAGGACCCAGAGTAGGCCAGAGAAAGTTGGCAAGTAGAGCTGAAAAACTCTCTCTGAAAAGAAGCCATGAGACAGCAGAAAAAAATCCTCATCAGCTAATGAGCTCAGATTCCTGTCCAAGGAATTCTCCAAAGTGCTGAGGAACCAGAGAGAAAGAAATAAATATAAGCATATTTTTTTTGTTTATGTATCTTTTGACTTCATGATAAGTGACAGGGATATTTTGTACTTGGACACACATGAGGATGTGTAAAGGATCTTTGTGTTTAGAGTTTGCAACTGCTAATTCTAAAATCCCCTGGCTGGGGAGGGTCCCCTGATGAACAACTAAGCAGAGATGACACTGCACTGTCTCCCAGCAGTGAGTTTCTATTCTTTCTTTTCACTCTTAGTGTAGAGGTGACCACTTTTTGCCAGTGTCTGGTTTCCTATCACTATTGAGGAGCTCTTAGAGGGCAGAGCACTGGAGCACAGTTTGGGTTTGTTTTGCTGACAGCCTCTCTGTGCAAATTCTTTTTGGCAGATTGGAAGTGTGGTCTGAACCATGCCTTTTGCATCTGAAACAGAAGAGGTGGGGAAAGCCTTCATCACACAATTAACTTCATTTTGTCACACTGAAGTCTCTGTTCCTTTGCTTTGCTAGTCAGGCTGCACTGAACCCCAGCGAGAGGACTTGCAGTGTGTTTTTGAACTTGAGAAATGAGGCCTCTAGCACAGGGCGTAAAACATAATTCCTGCCGCTTCATCTCTTTTCAGTGACAGCATAGTGGAAAGCAGTGCTGAGCACACAATGCAGAGTCACTTTTTCCGGTCTCTGCAAGATGTTGCTTTAAAATTAGGTGAGATGCATTGATTTGAGAAAGCCAGGAGCAAGGCTCAGAGGAGGTGAAAGAAGAGATGCTACTTGCTCTGTTAGAGCTATTTACTGACCAGCTTTTATTTTTGTCTTTTATATTGCTGAGAAATTCATACATTGTATTTGCCTTTTGTGTACAGCTCTCAACAAGTATCCCTTTGTCAGCCTCACAAAGGGCAATAAACTCTGTGTTGCAAATAAGCCCCAGTAGCTGCTGGACATTATGACTAATTGTAATGCAGCATATATCCTTGAGGACTATAAACCTATATTAAAAGACAATGGTTGAGAGAAAAGCTATTGAATTGAGATAGTACTCATGTAACCCCATGGGGGCTCAACAGACAACAAGGAGGCCATTGATACCAGCTCTAATACAAAAAGCCACACAGACAGAGAGTCATCCAAACCAGTATGGTGTGTGGATGACCACATAGTTCAGTTTAATGCTGCTTTTGTTTTGCTCTCACTTCGAGGCAGACAACACACACTGGAACATCAGAATTAGTTTTGTTTAGATTGCTGCAGAGGGAACAAGCAAGAAAATTAATGGAGCAGTGCCCCCCTCACCTTCTCTTGTTGTGTGCCAACTTGTCTGAAATCTACCCAGTCCCAGGGTAAATTCTGTAATAAAAGTGAAAGAATATACTGTTGTCCTTTTGGGTTTGTTTGTTTGTTTGTTTGTTTGGGGTTTTTTGTGTTTTTTTTTTTCCTTTTTAATTCTTTTTCTTTGTGTTTGGTTTAGTTTGTTTGGGTTTTTTTATTTCTAAAAGATTGAGAAATTTTGAGGTTCCTTTTGCTATTTCTCATTTTTAGCATCTCTCTTTTTCCTTTTTTCCCCTTGCACGTTCTGAATCAGTTCAGGTCTGATGATATAACAGATCTTCTGAAACTATCAGGAGAATTTTCAGTCAGGATGTGAAAATGTAAGCAGTCAAGCTATAACGTGCATTGCAACTGAGGGCTGAACTACTCAGAAGCTGGGAGAGATTTCATGTTGAGGAATCCTGGCCTTGGCTCTCACCCCTTGGGGTTGTTTTATCTTGGGTTTGGGTACCGCAGTATTGTATTAGTCACTAAAAATCTCTTCAAGCACTCTGGATTGGTACTGTTTCTCTGCATAGATATAATTATGTAGGTTGTAACCTGGGTGTCTATGAGCACAAAGCCTGTATTTTACTGAGACCTGTCTGAGATATAGATGATTCTTGAAATTGTGTTTCACTCTTTTTTCCAATATTAGCAACAAAAGTGTTGCTATAATTTAAAGGTGACCAAGCCTGTAGTTAGAGCCTACTTGATAGACTAATTAATGATAAACTCTGCCCAGAGGAATCCCCATCTATTGCTTTACTACCATTTTCAGAAAAGCCAAGGAAGGATCTGTAAACAGAAACAGAGCAAGGACCTACTTTCCTTTCTTTTTTTCATTGTTTTGTTTACAGATAACATCCTCTGTTAAATATTTTTCTGAGGTATCCTAGCTGAATCACTCAGAAATCCTTTTAAACTCCATGTAAAATTCCCATCAGTTTGCGCTATGGGGAAGGTCATAGTTCTTTTTCCTCAGGTATTTTTTTTTTGGTCTCATTGGCTTAGATTTAAATATTTCAGGGCCTTTGGAAGTACAGTGGCTGTTGGAATGAGTGTGTAAGTGCTGCCCAGGAGAGATGAATGCACTTCTTCCAGCAGGTTTGCCCAAGCCCCTGCAGGACCCTGTTTTTCTCTCTCTTTCCTAGTATATTTTCTCTGTCACTGGATGCCTCT
>WBMY01018560.1:894683-1043505 GCA_013397315.1 Donacobius atricapilla
TTTTTTTAACTTCCCCCAGTGTGATTTTATTCCTTCTTTCATAGGATGATGTTTTTCCTTACTGTAGTTTCTCAACAGTGTCTGTATAACACCTCCATCTGCTTTTGCCCTGTGAAGGAATTGCCTTAAAAGAAACACCCTAAGTGGGAATTATGCTTTTATTGGAGCCAATATTTTATCCTGTGAATTAGTCCCAGTGGAATGAATAGGACGATTTGCATGCTTGACATTAGGCACACTGAAGTCCTTCACTAAATCAGGTCTAATGTGCACATTGAACTTCCCCTGACTTAGGAGAAATTCTGCAGTCCAAAAACCCTGTGATTTAAAGCCACCACGTGAAAACCTGTTTATGTTGTGGCCAGTGACAAAGCTGACTGTGATGTCTGTGGAACCAGGGTGGTACCTCAGCTGTTGAGTCCTTAGACAAATACCCCAAGAACAAAAAACCTGCAGTCAGGAACCATCCAGAAAATGGACCCTGTCTTGTACTGAAGGATTTGGTATTGTAGGAGTTAACCTACAAATTTGAACACAGTAATTCCATATGAATTTCACTTCTGCCTTTTTCCTGTTAAATAAATTTGTTTCTTTTTAAACTGACTTCAAGAAAGAATAAGAGGGGGAAAAAAATCCACCTTTTTGTTAAATTAGCTTAAAGCAAACAAACTAAAACTTCTCAATGTTGTCCAATGCAATTCATTATGCTGGTGCAGTACTCTTTTTTTCTTCTTCTTTTTTTTTTCCCCCTTTTCCATTGCCTGAATAATGTTCTTTGAAGACTACATCATCAATAAACCACTCTGGTGAGGTTTAGAGGGCCTAGAATAATGAATAACAATTAGGGGCATTTAAAAGGTAATATTTTTTCCTGCAATTTGGGAATTGATTTATGAAGTTGGGGATCCTCCAATTTCATCAAATAAATGGTTTCTTAAACCAATTCTTCTTACCGTCATGGCAACACCTTTAGATCTGGCTCAGTTTGCAGCTTTCTTGCCAACTTATTGTTTTTGATGCAAATGAAGCATCTCAACTTGCACAATTAACAGAATTCCTGTCTAAAAATGGCCATTTTCTATAGCCCAGTTAAAGTAGCACAGTATCAGTTTTACAGTGAGAACTATCCTGTTGGGTTTCATCTGTGTGATGTCACATTTATTTTTGAAATTAAAGCCATGGATATTTTTCCTCATGACATTTCTTGAAAATGTGTTGGAATTTGCGGGCCTGAGGAGCACACCTCAAACGGAGCCATGCAGTGAGCCTGGATAAGTGAATAAAAGGTCAAAGTCCTGCTTATCAGCTCGGAAGGACAAACCATAATGCCAAAACCAGTCAGGGAAATCAATGAGTGGATGTGTAAAATACATGGAACAAAGTAGTTGGGGTGAGGGGTAGGACTGTGATAATCACCCCCGTGACAAAGAAGTGCCCACGTCCCTAAAAACAGCTGTGGAGAAGGCCAGTGTGGGGAGCCACTGACTCTCAGGCTGCCTAAATGACCTTCAACTCCAGCTCAGCGCCAGCGAGCTCTGATTCACCTTTAAACAACCAGCCCCTGGGATGTTTCCAGTATCTTGCTGGTGGGTCTCCTAATGGAATTAAACTATAATACCTTGCACTCTGGTAGGGCTGAATGTATGGATAAAAAGATGCTGAGGTAATAGTCTTTTTTACAGATCCATAAGCCTCTTTGGAAGTACAAGCCAGAATAATATTTTCCAGAGGCTCTAACCTCTCTGGTAGAACAAACCCCCCAGGCAGAATCTGTAAAGTTTTGGAAAAACTTGAAAATATCCCCTACGACCCCAAGAAGGGTGAACAACCCTTCTTGGAAGGTAACAAATATTTAATGCACCCAAAAGTATTGCTTATAATGCATTGAAAATAAAATCTGTTTCTTCAGACTTCCCTCCCCCCTCCTTGTGTTGGATAATGTATTGAACTGTCACCCTTTTGCTTATCATCACACTGCTGATTTTTTTTTTTTTCCTGTGGAGAATTCTCAGCCTAGGTGGTGTATTGGTAATGCAGAGGAGTGAGGTGGAGGAGGAAAGATGTTCCTGGAATTTCCCAGAATTGAAGAGCAAGGGCAACACCTCCCAAAATTCTTTCACATGCTTAGGGATCACTTCATGTTGTGTTGGTCCAGCCCTTGGGCTAGTGGTTGACTGCTCCTTTGTAGCCAGTGTGGAAGAGCATGAGAAGCACCACCTCAGTGTCTCCAGGGCTCTGAGTGTGGATGTTCATGCCCTTTCTTATTAAAGGTGACTCATACAAGGATTCATAAGATTTCTCATATTTCCTTTCTTGTTGTTTTCCTTTTTTTTTTTGTTTTTTTTTTTTTTTTTTTTTTTTTTTTTAATTAGGAGGCAATACCAGCCTAAAATATACAAAGCTAGGTATTTAATTTGTATTTTCTTGTTATGCCCTAATCCTACCCACTATTTAGGCTCATGAAAATATGAGCAATTCTGGGTCTTTGTGAGTGTTTCAGGGCCCTTTGGAGTATTTTAATTCCAGCTCACTTTGAGGTACCAAGTGTGATATCTGCAGCGGGTTAGGACAGGCAGTGCTAATTAATTTTGAAGGATGTGTTTGGTAGAAATTTGATATCTGTGGCAAAAGCCCTTTGAATCATCTTGGTGTAGAGTAGCTGGCTGCTCAGACACAGGCAGGGGATTCTGCCTGGCCTTTCTGGGGGCTGAGGTACACCTAGAGCAGCCTGGACTGAAGGGGGTGCCTCCCTCATTTCTGCTTAGTAGGATGCAAGGAACCACTCCCAGAAATTTGAAGGTAGCCACAAAAGCAATAGAAAATAGAAATATATTTTACTCAGCCAGGACTCTGTCAGTGTGTCTCAGAGAAAATGGGACAAATGTTTGGGAGATGCCCAGTAAGAGAGCAATGTGTAGAAATGCTAAATCAGATATTTCAATGTGGCACTAGATAGGTGGTCTGGAGAGTAACTATGTGCTGGCTGAGACTGTTTTCACACATTCAAGCTTGTGTTTTCAGAAGAGGAAAAACCTAAAACAGCTTTTTCATTTTGAAAATCTTTTCAAATGCTGTTGCATAGAGAAATGGCATGGATATCACAGTATTTATGAATCAACAACTTTAAGGAGCTTAAATGTGAAAAACAATATCTTTTTTGTTACTTCTAAAGTATACTGTTTGTAAAGCAAAAAGCTTGTTTTCCCCACTGCAATTCTGTAGAGCGAATATCAGTCACTGCTTTCCATCAGATCAGCCTGGAGCTACTAAACCCTAATACCCTCAACAGACAACAGCCACAGTGCCAGGGAGGGATTGCCTGGGCTGCAGCTTCCAGAAACATGTGAATCACCCCAGCACTGCACAGCTTTTTGTGCCTCTCTTGCAATTTCAGCAGGAAAATAAGAGTAATTAGAAAGCTCCATTTGGCACCAATCCTGCTGGTTTGAAAGTGACCTACTAAGCTGCAAACCGTTCTCCCCCCCTCCTCCTTTCTTCTCCACCCCACTCACAATCTACATCTAAAATCTGGTCATCTCTAGCGTGGTGCTCTTTGGAGCTGAGCTGCTGCACTCCATGCACATTCCTGTTGTGTTTAGAAACTGTTGATAAAAGATCTCGCAATATTTATGTTGGACATATCCACGCATGTCAATACTGCCATGTCCTCGCTGCTGCCAAATTCTGTCTCTTTTTATTATTTTGATATACGGTGGGTTATTGTAGAGCACTTGCTTCTGTACTCCTTCAAATGCTTGAGTTATTCCATAGTTCCTCCCCGAGAGTCATTTGCTGTGGCTGTGACATTACTCATCCTTAACCTAATTAGCTGGGTTTATTTACTCCGGGAGAAGGGAAGCACGGGACGGAGAGTGGACCGTGATCCAGCCCATTCTGCAAACAGCACAGCGAGGTGTGCCAGAGGAGTCCTCATCAACCTGATTTGAGGGGTCTTTGCTGCTGGAGAGGGCCTGTGGTTTGGTTGCTGCTCTGTGGAGGGTTGTCCAACATCTCGTTGATATAAATAGAGCCATGGGGAGAGGGACAGAGAAAGATGAAGCAGCTTACTCAATGTTTGACTGATGGGCCAATGTAATGAAAGTTTTTGCAATCTTTTGTAAGCAGGAGTAATAGAATAGCAAAGGAACACTGGGGGATACATTAGATTTGCATACTTATAATCCATCACAGTGATGAAATTAATTCACTTGTATCTTACTGCATGTGCTGCCACAGTAGGCAAAAGTGGTAAAAATGAATCGAAAATATGGATTTGTCTGTATTTCAAGAATTTATATGTAGTAAGTATGCAAAGTAGTCCAAAATAGAAGCAATTGTTTAAATGATAAAAAATTGAAAGATTATTTTCCTCAAAAGAAGTAATATTTTGATTTAATGCTGTCTGATCAGCACAATAATCTTTAAATGTAAGGATTGCTGGTCATCTAAATATCCGTATTCAGACCTGTGTATTGATTTAGATTTCTAAATATACCCAGCTCCCACAGTCAAGCTTTGGTTGATGAGAATGACATACATTTTTTCTAGCTATAATTACAATATTTGTTTATTTTGAGGTAGATTTAATGTGCCATATAATTAACTGGTGCAGAGAATTAAGCTATAAAGCATACTATTATCTCTCAGGCTTTTTCCAGGGCTATATGAGATTGTCACATATGGCACTGGTTGTTGATAACTAACCTAATGAAACGATACCATCACACAGAGGCTGTTTCTCAGTATCCGTTCCCACTGATAAGAAGTTATCTGTCTTGATATTGATTTGACATCTATCTGCTCCATATGTGACTTTGGAAACTAATGACTGAGGTTGTACTGAATATTCAGAGATAAATTTTCAGATGAGCAAGGGACCAGCCTTCCTATTTCTCAGAAGCTTTTTTTTTTTCCCCTGCCTGCTAATGAACCGTGGGTGCAGGCATTAGATCTGAGACAGCTTTTCATGATTGAAGATCAGATCAGCTGAGGGCTAATATTTGTGCTTGCGATGCATCATCTGGAGGAAACCAAGGGTGTAAGTACTGATGGAAGTTTGGCAAAATGAAGGCCAGCTTTCTAAAAGAGTCAGGCTGGAGATAATGCTCCTTTCCTTAAAGCACAGCTTGATTTCAATGGAGCAACTCAACTCAAAATTATGAGAAGTGCCTGCTGTCATTGACCATCCCACTAGGGGTCCGGAGCTCTTGGAAAGGAAGGAACCAGTCTGACTCTGTAGGATGAGCAGGCCATTTTTCTGTGTGCAGACCAAAACAACAGCAGAGGGAAAACTGAACATGCAGGTCCAATACTGGGTGTGAATGGGGCTGGGACAGGGGAAAAGATGTCATTTTGGGGTCTTGATATCCTTGCCAGGTGTACTGGCACGATGCCACCCACTGCCAAAGCAGAGAGAGGAGAGGGGCTAGGGCATGGCCAGGCTGCCTGACCTCCACCCCACTGCTGCCTGAGCTTGGCCCAAGGGGCAGCAGGCTGGGGATGTGTGCTGTGAGTGCAGAGCACACAGAATAATTCCCCTTTTGTGTCGGCTCCGTGGGCCGGGCAGTAATTTGGTTGTGTGGCTTCCCCTAAATTGGCCCAGAGTGCCTTTGGAGGGTGACAGCTGGTGCTTTCACTCCTTACATGCAGTCATATCTGTCAAACAGTCCAGAATACCTTTGAATCTGGTACAGCGTGTCAGGAGTGGGGGTCTCCCATAAGGCAGAGCTCTAAGAAAAACACCAGTAACATGAAACCCCCTAAGTCAGTCAATATGATTTTATCACGTGTTTATGCTGCCTGACAGCCAGCAGTGAAAGAGAATGGGAGTGAAAAAAATCCTACTGAGGGCAGTACAGAGTAAACAGCATCCCTGTTTAGGTGAATTGTCCTCTGGAGAAGCCTCTGGAAAAGCCTCATTCGAGCAGCTCCAGCCTGGGGTGTGTCTGTGTCACCTTGGTGCAGTGGGAGCAAAACACTCGATGCTGAGACCCCCACATCTGTAGGGCTCCTTAGGGAGGAGTTCAGTCTGGATTGCCATGAGTGCAAGCCCAAGGACTTGTCAGGGATTGTGGCACCCCATGTGTGTCCCTGGAGTACATCCTCTGGTTTCCAAAGGGATTTGTGAGCTCCACAACCACCTGTGCCACGAGCCAAGGCACACTGGGTGAGGACCGCTGAGAGGAGGACTTCAAAAGTGCTCCCCTAATGCAACCTAAACTCCTAATGAGGGCATGTTGTTTGGAGTTGGGCAGAGAGGATTGGAATCCCTTTCTCTGGGTTCATGTCTGGTGTCAACAACATCCCGAGGGGTGAAAAGGTGATGAATGCTTGCATCAGCTCCCACAGCACTGGTGCCACTTTAGAGAGCTCTAGTTTTCAGTGCTCTTGTTAGCTCTGTAACCTTTCTGAACTGCTTTTGCCCAGCCTGCTGCATGCTGCATTCTTTCCTCAGTCCATTGCATTTTGTTTCTGTATTACACCATTTTTTTAGTGTTTCCATATTTATGAATTCATCCATCTACAATAACAATTACAGTTGGAATGTTTACTTTGCCTGATAACATTTACAGTTCATCTACTGGGCAAATACTTGTTATTCTTTGCTTATTTTTTTAAATATATATTATTAGAAGAGCTTTTGTAAAATTTAATTCATTCCTCCCAAATATGTTCCATTTCACACAATTGGCAGGAACAAAAAAACAAATCAAAACAAAACAAAGCATCCTCATCTTCCCCAAAGAAAAACTTTTAAAAAAGGGAAAAAAAGGGAGGTGAGGAAGGCAACGGAATGATAAAGACATAACCAAAGTCTAGAATTTAATTTTAATTTTTTTTGTGACCATTTTACATCATCAGGTGCAGTTATCGGTGACTTAAGACCCCATTTTGTTTTGTGTGCAAAAAACCCGGGGCTGATGTTCCCCTGTATGCCAGATCAGATGCTCGGTGCCCATGACAGGGAATGCCTGATCCACAATGTGAATCACAGCAGCCTTGGGGTTTGTTTGTTTGTTTTGCTTTTTGTTTTGTTTTGGGTTGGGGTTTTTTGTTTTATTTTGTTTTGTTTTTAATTTTATTTTTTTATTTAGACACAGAAGTGATGGTCTTGGTGCAGCCAACAGAGTCCTCCTGGTCCCGTGCTGGGAAAGGAGAGGGATAGTGGGCTGCTCGTACCCATGGCAGTGCCCCACCTCCAGCTGATGCCTTAAGTTTTAGCTTTGACGTTTTTCAGATTCTGTGCTGCCTAGGGGTGCAGGTCTGACCTCATATTAAGTATCAGTTAGCTCTCCTCACAGATTAGGGAGACAAAACAAATCCTTTTCCTGCTGAAGACCAAGGACAGATGAGTACAAGTTTCAAGCCCAAAGGCACAAACAACAGTGGGCTGAAGAGAGAAAACAAGAAGGATGGGACCTCACAACCTGCAGCTGTAATTGGAAAATTAAACTCCAATATGCAAATAGACCAAAACTTATAAAAGTGCGAGACCTTGTGACTGGTTATCCATTTTGTGACCATTTTGGGTCCACCTTGGGTGTAGCCCAGGTCAGGCTCTTGTCCTGCCCAAGGTGTACCCTAAAGGCCTTTCAATAAATCCCTGCTTTATTCTCTGGCTCTATCCAGTCTCTGTTTCAGGTCAACCTTCCCAAGGCATCACAGCCAGTGCAGGAAATGCCCCCGAGATTCCTCTGGGACGTGCAGTGCCTCTGGCCCTGGCAGCCCCCTCACCAAGCTGGGGTTAACTCTGACCTGCACAGGGCTGTCCCCCAAAGCACCAGGCAAAGACCACGCTGATGTAGAGGCAAACACAGGCATGTTGTTGCCTGTGGAAGTCTTCTGCAGCTGTGGAGCAGCTCCACAAAGCATGCACTGCCCTGTCCATTCTGGTTCAGTGAAGTGGTTAATGCTCTCTGCAGTGCATGGGATTTATTTAGTGCGGATAGCTAAGGGACTCGGTTTTAATGTGCACTGGAAGGATATTGGCACACGTTTTTGGACTGCACTTTGCTCTCTGCCTTGATGAACTAAGCAGATACTGTACCATGAAAGGGAAGAGGAAGCTGAAACTTGGAATAATGTCCCTGTTTGTCTCACAGCGTGCTGCTGCTCATGATGTTGAGTTGGCGCCAGTCCTGCTCTGCTTGGAGAACGCAGCCGTGGGCTCTGGTTGTGGGAGGATGAGCCCGTTGTTATCTGGCAGGGCTGGTGAGAAAGGAAAGGAAGGTTGATTCTGGCCAGATGGGAGATACTTTCCCAGTGTGAGAAAAGCGTGCATGGAGGCAGATTATGCTCTGAACAAAAGAAGCAAGCAAGAGCCCTCCAGTTGGTGTGAGGGAATGAGGAGTGGGACAATAGGTATTGCCAGGAAACACCTGGCTTCAGGAGGAAGCTGAGGGGACCTTCCAGTGAATGAAAACCCTTGCTGTAAAATGTGTTTATTGACAGTGAATAAAGCATGGGGCAATGAGAGTCCAACCCTTTGTGAGGAGATGAGAATGCCCTTCCTCTGCACTGTGGTTTCATTTCCAGCAGTCTCGGATATGTGTCCTTTGAGGTTGGATCAGTCAAGAAACTTTCCATGTGTTAAGTCTGAATATTTGGGGGAACAAGCTCATAGAGAGCAACACAAAGACTGTACATTTGAATGCTGGAAGGAGTCTGCTCAGTACCTGACGCTGGTCATCACACAGGCACACACACACACACTTCCGTGAGAAGGCACAAACTGTTTTACTACGAAGATCTGACTCCATTTTATAGTATTTTTACAAAGGCCAGGGACTGGGGGAGAAGGTTGACACCTTTCCCCATCCCACTGGTCAAGACAACTGTCTATCAGCTGTCTATACTAAGATCAGGAATGAAAACTTTCCTTGAATTTATGAAAACATTGCCTCTGTTTACAACACCCATGCATGAGAAACAATCTAACTAAGAAAACTGTGAAACAGAAGAGAAAACTAAAAAATCAGGGTGACAAATACCTTTGGAAGGCAGGTGTGACTAAAAGGAGAGAACAAGACCTGAATGTTCATCTTTCCTGGAAGTGTTACAGCACTTATGAGCAGACAGGTAGTAACAGAGGAGTTACCTACTTAACACAGGCTCAGAAGCTCTGCATTAAACTTCTAGAGGATAGTAACAGCAGTGAAGAACACCTCTTTAAATGAAAAGGTGTGAAAGAATGCAGACAAGATGGTGCAAAACTAAAATAAGCAAAGTAAAAGTGGAGGACAAAAGGGAGGATTTCCCAAGAGGCTAAAATAATAGCAAAGTCTTGCAAGTATACACAGAACCAAAGGGTCAGCAGAGAGGTGAAGGTGAGGGGACTGGAAAGAGGCTTGGTGCAGCCCTTGAGTGACACAGACAGGGAAAGTGCCAGGCAGGCTGGGCTGTCCAAATGTCTGCAACTCCAAAGTGGCTGGAGTCAGCCTTAAGGTGGGGACATCCAATTGAGGAATCGTCTGTGAACCATCTTCACAATGGACAGAGGTTTTTGCTTTCCCACTGTTACCTCTCCCTTCCTCTCTGTTGCTTTGAGAATTTCTGGTGGTTTATATTTTCTCTGCTTTTATGTGAAAATGAATAAGGAAACAAAAAGGGAAATTATTTTTATTTCCCATTGCATTTTTACAAGGCAATGAGGTAGATATGGAATGGGCAACTCCTCACTTCTATAATGATTTTCCTTTCAAGCTATAAGGACTCTTCCTACATCTCTGTTTCAAGGTATAATCCAGAATCAATTAAATGGAAGATCATAGGGAATGAAAATCATCTCCATCCAATTCTGGATGAATAAAGTCAATTTTCCTGCTCTCCCTGCACTATCAGAGATATCGGTGGGCATTGCCACAATCCACATGGTTTTCATCACTGCAAAGAAGTTAAATCCGCCATGTCTTTACCATGCCAAATAATAACAAGAAATCATGCTTTAAGTATGCACCTGTGTAAGCTATTTTTATGAGACAAAAAGGCTTCCTGGTCCCTTGTGGGATCATTTATATGATGGAAATAAGAAATATGGTATTGTTTGGCTGGGAGGATATAATTCCTTAATTACCTGAGGCATGTCTGAGTTATTTTGGAAAGGTTGTTATGAACAGCATGGTATCAGCTCTGCGACTGTAAAGAACAAGAACCAATAACGTAAGATCCAATTTGTTCTGGCAAATAACAACCTAGGTCAAAAGGGTTGGGGGGGCAGTAAATTGAAGAATTTACCCAATGGCAAAGTACTCAGATTTTTGTTCAGAAAATACAATTTCAGCAGTGTTGATGCTGAGGTGCTAAAGGTAATAAACTGAGGGATAAAATAACGGGGGTAAAATAAGTGGTGACGCAGATGGTGCTGGTGCTGGAGAGGGAGAAGTGCTGCCTCCCTCCCTGCAGGATACCTGGACTGCTGCAGAAGGGCTATGAAGAAAAGACTTCATCCCTCTGCTTTTGGGTGTCTTTTTTCTTAGTTGGTTTTCTAGTTGTTTCTTTGGAGGTTTGTTTTTTGTTTGTTTGTTTGTTTGTTTGTTTTGCTAACCAAATATCTCTGTGTATTGATAAATTACACCTGTTGGGAGACAGATTTTACCTTCCTCAGGAATTTCTGACAGTCCTACAAAACTTCTCCAGAAGCTGGTTTAAGCCATTTTAGGGACTGTATGGGGTTTGCATGCTCCACACTTGCTGTGGTAGAGTTCTCAACAAAGGTGGATTAGGGAGAGCTCGGCTGTGCCATCCCTTTCTGCTACTGGGAAAACACTCCTCTGGGTTTCCCCAAGCAGCTTTGCCTTCCCTGCCTCTCATTATTTTATATTTCTGTTTATCAGCTCATCCTAAGACAAACCTTACTTGGCCATGCAGCAGTAACTTCACAACCACCATCACATTTTTGTGCAAGAGAATGGTGAAAAATAAAGTCACCTTTGGTCAAAATATGATTCTTCCTAATGGGAATTCAAAATGAGGTTTCAAAATTGTGGTAGAGGACTGTGGACAGAAGAGTTTGTTTCAAGTGTTTCCAGTGATAGTATGACTGAATATATATGATTTTTTTTTTTTTTTAAGAATTACAAAACTATGAATTTGTGATGAAAGCCTTGATGGCTTTATGAATAAGTGCTAGTTGATGCTATTTAAGTAGGATTCAATTAAATCTCCATAAAATGAACAGAGTGAAAAGGCTTGACATGAACTGAGGCCCAGGAAGGCAAATTGCCATGTATGAACTATTCCATAGAAATCAGATTACTTTTCATAGCTGCAAAAATGTGCTTAGCATAAACATATTGGGCCAAATTCTGTTCTCATTTATGCGTGTGTAATATGGAACTAAGTGCAATATTTGGGTAAATCTATTTCAAATAATTAGTTGATAGTCTTGGAGGGAAAAGAAACCATTGCTAATTTAAATATTGGCATATTCTGTTTTTCAAACAGATGTTCAGAGTCTTATATTTTGGCATCCCAAGAAGAAAAGATAGAACAGTTGCACAAGAGGGTTTTTATGGAGACTGTCAATGGAATTGAGAAAACTCTTGGGCCAAAATTCAAACAAGTTCTATACATAGTTGCCCAAAAAATTTCTGATCCTGAGAGTAGTGGGGAATCCCACTGACTTTAGAAATTGCTTTCTCCATTGCATGGTTTGTGGGATTGAGGCTTGAAAAAACCCAGCACAGTTGTCCTGGCTCTGTGGAGGTAGATGGCAAAATGCCTTTGGCATAAGCAAAGTCAGACCTTTCACTATTATCTTTTTCAGAGATTGAATTAAACCCACCTCCCCTCTTTTTTTTTTTTTTTTTTTTTCTTTCCTTGAGTGAGTTCAATCTCCTGGTATTTTACCAAGGTTTTAATTTGAAATCTGAAGTAATTTTTTACCTTGATATGCTTATATAGCTTTGAAATGTACAATAAAACAGACTAGGTATGTTATTGCCAGAATATGAATCCAAGGCAACTAATTCAATTGAAAACAAATCTAAAATCTTCCTTCTATTGATTATTTATATGAACCAGTGAGTATCCTTGTTCTTCATTTATCCCCAACACTTTTAAATACAATAAACTCCCCCTGAAAGTAGCATTAAATTCTCTCTCTTCTGAACTTGTTTTTAAAACTCCATTACCATTTACTAGAAAAACTATTTCCCTGGTTGCTTTTGAAGTCTCTAGCTTTATTTTTTTCCCATTACAAAACTCCTTAGTGTAGGAAAACATCAAGCCAGCTTCATGGGATACCAAGATTCAGTTAAGCCAAATGATTTGCCCAATTTATAGTGACGAAGTTTGGTGGCATTATGGGGAGTAGAGTTTGTAACAAACTCTCATTCGAGCCTCATACACCATCTTTCCTTTTCATCTGTGATTCAAATGAGAATATACTGAACCAGAACCACTCTGGGTTAAAATATCAGCTGTAGTTTTCCTTTCATCCCAATTATACTGTCATACAACAATATAGATATCAGCAAAATGGCTTTTGATTTACTGCAGGATGAGAGAGAAGACCCATAGATTAAAAAAAAATAAAAATCCATTTGTGTCAATTAAATATATTTACACTGTGAAGCACATTATCAACATGTAGTAATAATGAAAAATGAAATCTTACTTTTCTTCTCCCTTCCTGTGGAAATTGGTATTCAAATTTCTATTTATATAATGCCTTGACTTAAGATTTCCCCAACTTTTGCTTTCTCTGTAGCCTGCCAGTGAACACATGTTTTTCTCTAAGTATGGTGTAATCAGAAATTAATATAACAAGGTAGGGGACATGCAGGATTAAATTGCATGACTTCAGCTTGACTGATGTGGCTTCTATTTGCTTCAGCTGTTGCTCAGATCTCTGTATTTCACCCCCTGGGAAAAAATGGTCTGGAAACAACACCAAATAGTTCAGAGAGTCCAGGGAGCTGAAATATTTTCAACCAATTTCTGTCACCTTGACTTTTTCCATACCATCCACCTGCACGTATAGAAGTTATACTTTGCTTTTAGTCTTTCTCTGTATTTGTTTGTCTTCAATACCTAAATCACTTCCTTTTTAATGCTACATGATTTAACTTTTCCCCTCCACTAGAGTGAACATATGCTTTACTATCTCTTCCCAGCTCCTGTATTTTTATTCATTTTATGGACTGTGGTAAGAGGGTTGCATAAAATGTCTGGCTAGTTCATCTCTAAACAAGGTATCTAAGATAAAGTCACAGTATTCTCCTGCCAGTCTTTTATTGCCTTTCTCCTGCCAGATTTTCAGAGGACTCTGCATTTCAGATTCTCTGTTTGGGCTGAATTTGTTGGTTCCCACATGCAAAGTAATGCAGAGGTTTTCAGAAGATCTTCAACCAAATGCTGAAAGCTTCACTTGACCTGCTGAAGTGAACTATACAAGCTTTGGATTCCCTAATTGCTAAAACTCTCTATTGCTAAGCCTGCTTTGTCTTGGCATAGAAGGTGGACAACTCATGATTATTAGAAGACTGAGGATGGACTTATCTTCTATAAGAAAAGCTGGCCCCTGCTGAGTGGCCAAATCCATTTTTAGAACCAGTAATAATAAAAATAATGCCTAGTTTGGCAGCCTAGCATAGTACCAATTAATTCATGTTGACTTCCCTGAATACTTGTGTCCAATCAAAATTTAAAGGCTAAAATGTCAATATTTAATTTCAGCAATCTCAGCTGAAAGGACTTTTTCTGCAACTTTTACATGAAAAGTAATCCAAAACCTTTTGTTCAGATTGAGTAAGCACCAAACAAAAAACTCCCAAACAAACTCCTCATCTGCTTTTGCAAATCCACAGCTGAACAGAGCTTTTGGGTTTGGAATGTCCCCAGCGGAGACCCCAGCAGAAGCTGGAGTTGGTGAGGTGCTGGGTGCCAGCCACGGAGTGGTTTAACAGAAGTTTCAGGTGTGCTCAAAGGTTTTCCTCTGCAATCAAAGCCCAAAAAAATATTCCAGTGATTCAAAGCAGTTGGGGACTTTTCCATGGCTGCTGGAATTCCCAAACATGCAGTTGTGGCCATCTTCCATCCCCTTCGTATGACTCAGCCAGTGTAAAAAGGTAGCTGACTGGGAAACAAAAAAAATCTGGCTCACGTTTGTTTCAGAGAAGAACACTTGAAAGTAGATGCTTATAGGAAATTAATCTGAACCATCCTCATTTCTTGGATCTATAAATCTGGGCCATAAATATTTCAAGAACAGGTTTCTTTATAAGATCTCCAGGCCTTATTACTTCTCAGTGGGATAGAAATTGTGTGAAAAAAAAAAACACCAACAAAACCCAAAAACCCAACAACCTTTGTTTAGGTATTTTGGCACCTTGCCATCTTGTTTTAGAATAAATAATGGGTAGAGTTTAATGGGATTTTTCTGATCTGCAGTGCATTCTGTGTTCCTTTTATGTCTTGGGCAGTGGCTTGGGGAAGCTATGTTTGCTTCTGAACAGTTTTCACACCCCCATGCTGCTTTTCTTTCTGCAGAGGTTGCGGAGCCCACATTCCTAGGTGGAATCTGACTGGCACAATGACTAAATGGACAATTACAGTGCCTCCAGACACTCCTGTCATTCAGCAAGAGAGAAGTCTCTACTGATTAGGATCAGACTGGTCCATGACAAAGTTGAGAACTGGCCTCTGTCTGGAATACCTTAGTCAGTGCAATGGCAAAGCCCTCTGCCCAGATAGTGGAGAAAGCGTATCAGGGCAAGAGGAGAGAGTAAGAAGGGTTTTCTGCTCCTCTTTAGACAAGATCATGCTCCACTTTCTTCTGTAGACTGCTTGGCTACAGCAGTCCATCTCGCTCTGTGCCACTGCCAGGTCTCTGCTCCCGCATCTGCAGGGAGTGACAGGTCAGTGATTTGCTGTTTCTGCAGTTTTAGGATCCTATGAATTCTTGGGTGCACGTTGCCTAATACTCAGAACTAAGTAACTTGTTGGCACAATGGCATCTCTTGTGCTGCTCCTTCACCTGCCAACTTTCCCCGAGCACAGGCAAATTCTCTCTCTCCTTCCATTAATGCACAAAACAGGACTTTTAGAAGCTGCCAAGAGTTCCCTATAGGACTGAAGGACTTGGATGTCACACGGCCTCCTCTCTGGCTGCCCGAGACCAACAGTAACCTTACTGTATTTCCCCACCTTGATGAAAGGCAGCTCACAAGATTAAAATAACAGGCTGCAAAAGCAAATGCGGTATTATACCACATTAATCCTCTGACACAGCATTCATCCAAGTGCCACAATGGCTGTGATACTCCTGTACAGGCATGTGATTCATTCACCATTAGTTGCCATAATTATCTTGCCCAGAATTAGAAAGGATTAAATGAAACTTGGTGGTCCATGCACTTAAGAGAACAATGGAAAAGAATTTTAAAATAAGTGCTCCTAATCACCTTTGTTAAGCATTTTCCCATAATCTGTGTTTTTAACAGGAATTTGTTGCAGTAAGTGTTTGTTAGTGTCCATTTGTCATCAAACATTAAACATGTCTTTGAGTTTCTTGTGATTTATCTTGATGTTTTGAAAGAATGGCCATGTGGTTAGTTGCATACTACAAATTAAAATGGTTATAAAAATTGTAAATTACTTCCCTCTGTGATGTACCTTTCTCTTAGATGGAACTAATGGAGATTGGCCATAATGGAGACATTTAGACCAAACTGATCACCATTGGTTTTGGTGTAAATCTGGAGTGGTCTCAATGAGCTTAAAAATTTAAATTAGTCTAATCCTGGTTTGCTAAAAAAATAAAAAAAAAGAAGGCAGAGAAGAAAAAAAAAATTGAGCTGTTTCTTTTCTGATTAACATTTAAAAAATATTTTTCTACCAGAAATGACATTTAGAAAGCAAGATGATTTGAGATGACTATAGCATATTTGTTTAAGAACTGGATAAATCAGAGGATTTGAAGGAAATAGTTCTCAAATCTCTATACCCAGTGACTATGACAATAATAAAAGTGAAATAGATGTTCAAATATGGAGATTAAAAATATGTCAGGACCCAATTTCTCATTTCATTTACGAGTTTTGTAGTAGAGATACAAGGTTCTGAACTACAGTTCTGAGTTGGTTTGGGGATCTGTAGTCAGGACTAATAATCTCGACTGTAGTAGAACACCAAGTATATTGACAACTAACAATTGAATATCTGAAATTACGTATCTTTACGTCTCTGTATTGTTACATATCTGCATAAAATGAAGAAAAAATAACTAACTGAGCAGGAGTACGTAGAGCAAACCTTGTGTATTATGTGCTTTCTAAACTGTGTACTGCTGATTTGTTGACGTATTTTAAAAACTTACATTGAATTACTTATGGTCATCCTGCCAGCCCAGTGCATGAACACTGCTCCAGAAACAGTCATGTGTGTCTTAAGGATGTTACTAAAAAACGGAGCAATGCATCAGAATCTGGCCCTAAATCAGCTGTATTAGGGAATTGATTCCGTGGTTTTAAATGCAGATGAAGATAATCTGGGCCTGTCCTAACTTTGCAAACCAGCAGAGCCCAGCGCTGGGGCTGGTGCTGCAGAAGGACAGCAGGAGGAACGAAGGAGCCTGGGGGGATGAGAGGTTTGTGAATTTACTCTTCCTGCAGAAAGCTGGCAAAGCTGCAGTGCCTCGAGAAACTGATGTTACAAAGCCTTGCATGGAGAAATCAAAGATTTTTTTTAAATAATTCTATTTCTGAATTAATTAAAATACTCTTAGAATTGATTGTACTGCCTGCATTAGGATAATAAGCTAAGATGAACTTGGATATCTTTGGGATCCCTCAGGTGCTTCAACAACATAGATGTTGCAGAGTTGATATGATAATTAATATGCCTTTTATTTCTCAGTTCTGGCATCTCTGTACTGTTTTGTGAATCAGACCCTATCGATTAAGTAAAAGAAGACTTAGAAGAGGAGCAAAGAAGCCCTGTAAATTCGGAAGCCAGGCATAATTAGTTTGCACAGGTTTTGTTGTTAGAGTTTCAGGTATCAAATCAATAAAGTAACATTAATAATTAAGGACTTGGATAAATATACCAAGTCCTAGATTAGAGCTTTGAGCTTTAAAATGCTCACATAAAAGGTTTTCCTTAGGCTCTAAATGTTCTAAAGTGCTATAATGTGACTTTGCAGCTACAGATACTGTTAAGAAATACCAGGCTACTGTACCAGGGAGAGATTTGGATATCTCCAGGTTGGAGAGTACCTACTGCATGTGCAGGGAAATTGCTGGCATCACTTTTGCAAGGTTTGCCTTTCCTTGGCTGCGACTTGGGGTGAGGGGAGAAGCATTGAAAACAAATAATAGCAGACAACAAAAATGCTAGGAATGTTCCTAATTCAAAATGGAGAACTTTGCCAGGTTGGGGTTTTTTTGGTACTTTTTCCATGTGAAAATACCTTGAACGTTTCAGGGCATCAGAGAACCACATGGATTCCAAAGGATCCAGAAGGGACAAGGATCAGCCTGGTACCTCTGGCAGCCCCAGCATGGCAGTGCCTCTGTGAGTGTCATCCTCAGCCTGCTGGGAGCAGGGCAGGCCCAGCTCCTCCCTCGGCCTGATTCCCAGGGAAGGTGAGAGCACTCCTTGCTTTGCTGAGTTTCCTCTTTATGTACCATCTGAAGATGCAAAAAATAATAACCAAAAAATGTATTGCTTTTCTGTCATGACAGTCTCTAAGTCAGAAATAATGTTAATGCTTCCTCTCTGAGTGGTTTACTTTTCACCATACTACTTTTTAACAGATAATCTAAGCCAGATGTTTCAGTTTTGGTGTAATTAAGTGGCTTTTTGGGTAAGCTGGCTCACTTCATATTATCAAAACATATGTATCTCTTATTCCTTTTGAATCCCTTCTGTTAAGACTTTCATTTGGAAGCACATCCAAACCACTTTCGAGTTACTTACTTTAATCATTATTTAATTTAGCGTACTGACATAACCTACCCAAAAAGCTGTACTGTAAGGAGTCTGATAATACGTTCACTGACATCACTGGAACATTTTCTATTGGCATCATTTGTACAAAGAGTGGAGAGAATTTTCTGTAGGGCTTGCTTGGAAGGAAGATAATATTTCTAATTGCTTTAATAGTCACTAAGTAAATAGGAAGGAGATGAGTGGGGTGAGCACGGGGTGTGTATGATAATATGATGATCCACACAGCTGTACTGACACGGTGATCTGTGTGGATGAGAAAGAAAATGGAGAGAATTCCTTCTGGAAACACAGGGGATTAATTTAGGCCAGACTGTGGCATCTGCTGGAGGAAATGGAAAGGTCTGTGTGGCCCTGTCCATACTGATGCAAAGTCAGGCAAATTTTGTCTGACTTTGCAAAGACAGTCAAATATCTGACTGTGCCTTGAAGCAGCCAGTGAGGATTTATGTGTTCCCCCTCTGCCTGATGAGCAGCTTGTGCAGCTGCCAAGGACCACTGCTGTCCACCCTGGGTTAGACCTGCGCTGCTTCATGTGGGAGAGTGGAGCCAAACTACAACCCAGGCCTCAAAATGCTGGCTTTCCTGCTAAATGCCTCATTGCTGGCTTAAAAATGTAGTGAGGCTAGTGTAGGAATCCATTTAAGCAACTTTACAGAGGTGCCTGGACGTACTCCTAATTCAGGACTAAAAAGTGTCTGTGCCCTTCCTGTGTAGAGGTGGGGTGACAGCTTTTTACATCTCTTGCCTAATATTTTGCAGCAGTCAGAGTACTGGTTCTCATTTCCCAGCAGAAACAGTCTATAATTTGTACAAGATAATTTTGCTTTCTTTGAAAGAGGAAGGGAGGTCATATTACTGAAGTTGTTATTCTGGCGTGATTCACTCTGGTTTTGTTTATTATGAAAATTGCAAGGAATTTATTTGTTTCTCCCTGCGTGCCTGTTTGAAAGGCATCTGTTGCAGGCAGAGGCATCCTGAAGGAAGGGTTTGGAGGTTTGTGTCACTCCCAGTAGCTCTTGTTTCTCATCTGTGTCTCCTTCATCTGGTAGGCCAGGTTGTAGGGAGCCCCAAAGCACAACAGAGCTGTGCACCAAGATAGTGGCAGAACTTCCCAGCTCAGTCTGAAAGAGGGCTGGGAAAGATGTTCCAGAAGCTGGTTTCAACTGGGCTGTGGCCAGTATGAGTGGTATATGTGACTAATTAGCCATGCGGTTTCATCAGATTCTTGAGAAGACTTTACTAATTACTTGTACTGTGATTAGAGATGGAAATTATGTTTCAATAGAATTTTGTATGATTGAAATCTCTTTCAAAGTTCATCAGAAACCAAGATATAAGTCTGCAGGACACTGTCCTCGGCATTAAAGTTGTGTAAACCTGCAAAAACTACCCAACAGGAGTAGGCTGTGAGGATTTCACTGGTAGCAATCTTTCATTCTGTGATCACAAAAAAAAACCTTGCAACCCCCAAATTAGGCTGGGACTCTCACTATGGAAGGAATGCCCTTCAATCTCAGTGGCTCATGGCCCTCCATCCTGTGAGAAACAGTAGGAAGGCATTCCTTTCATTAAATGGATAAAACAAAACTAGAGGGAGAAAAAACCCTGAGCTCTAGGGAGGTTCCAACTCCTTGGTTTGTGTAATACACCCATGGATTTGTTTCTGCACTGCAAAATGTAGATATTGCAGTACAATGTGCATATATTCCTCTTAGTTCATCCATGCCAACATGGGGAGTTAGATGGAAATGCCAATTTACACGTTTTTAATTTTCTGTGCAGGCGCAGCACTAAACTGGGAGATCAGAAGCTGAGAAGAGGTTGGTATTGTCTGACCACCTTCTCTCTGTGTTTTTCACTGGTACTTTTAAAACAAAAGTCCTTCACGCAAAAGAAATCTTTACTTGTTAGGAGCAGAATCTGAAAATTCTTCACCCAGGCCACCCAAGCTCAGGGTTTGGAGCAAAACAAAACAAACACTTAGCAAAGGCTGTGCACAGGCTGCAAATGGAACACAGAAAAACCCTGTCAGACTTCCAGGCTACATGACAAGTCCAGCAAAACAGTAGCTGTTATCTGCAGAGCTGGGGCAGCAGGAGATAGCAGCTGTGAATACTCGTGCAAGAATGGATTTCTTCATGTCAAAGTCTGGGGTTTATGTGCATCTTTATTTCTCGTCCGAATGTGGTGAAGTTGGAACTAATAAAACATAATGACTGGTTTAATTAAAACAATTTAGTGGAGACTCCAAGATGCCTTCTGATATAAAAGATACAATTTGAACAAAACGTAAGAAGCTGGTCATTACTATTTCAGCTTAAATTTAGAGGAGTCTGTGGATATTCAGTGGATCTACGATCAGCAAGTACACACTGGAAATTTCCATTCCAAGCCTTTATTAATTACATTTATACAATTTACTTTCATTATCCATATTTTTGACATCAGATTCTTTCACTTATTTGTACTGTATATTTTTATTGTGGGTTGTTGGCACGGTAATTCCATATATTATCCAACTCTATAATTTTGGCTTGAATTAGCATTTTATATACTGTATTTTAATGGCAAAACTTAATCACAAATCCACAGTGGACAGAACTGGCACTCTCAGCTTGCTTCTATCTTCATCTCTGTACTTTGCATTAGGCACAGCAGCCAAATGCTCAATGGCACAGGATTGTAGCCTGTGTGAGAGGCTGTGGTGGGATTCAGAGACCTGGTTATTAGTCTCTGTTGCTGGCCTGTGGATTTGGGAGCTGCCAAACCCAACGAGCAGGAGAACAGCAGGAAAATGGTCACTGAAGATGCAGGGATCCTCTGGCTTGGACATACCACACCTACCCCTGAAGGACAGGAGGGCAAAACAGTGCTGGAATTTGCTTTATGGGCCCTGTAATTGTGGAGACTTCTTTGTGCAAAGAACAAAAAAAGAGAAGAAAGAAAGAAAAAAAAAAAATCAGTCTTTTTCTTTCCCCCCCACCCTGGGGCGAGTACACACTCAATCCCATACAAATTTGATATGTCACCCAAGTTGGTTTTAAGTTCCTGTTGTGGTGTTGGCTTTCAAGGAGTTAGTGCTGATTGATGTTGGTGTAAAGATTTGGTCTGTGATGGGTTAAACTTAAGGGTCCAAAGGACCTGTCGGAGTTACTGATGTGCAGCAGCCTTTCAGACAGCCCTGCCTGACCACCCTTTATTCTGTCACAGCAGTTTGGGCTGGGCAAGGAGCTCTGCTGTACATGCTCACCCTTTGACCTCTTGGACAAGCCTTAATTCCTCCAGGCTTCTTAATTTGCAGTGATTAAGCTATCTCACATATTTTTGATCAAATCCTTTTTGACAGACACAACTGTTTTGGCAAAACCCCTCAGATCTTCCTTGTTTCATTTGGTCGGAGGGAGTCAGTACAGCTATTTAAGTAAGAAAAGGATGTTTGGAAGCTTTGTACTCCCTTAAGTATCTGAATAAGCTCTATATTCTGGCTGAAATAGTGTGCTGCAACCTGTTTAGGATGATGTATTTGCAATTAGCCCCTAGCTGATAGCTCTTGATGCAAAGTAACCCCCTTTTTTACAGGGTTCTGTATAGCTTCTTTAAGTTAACAAAAAAATGTTTTCTTGTGGAAGCAGAGTTGTCGGAATATTGGAAACGAGCTGCTGGTCCCTGATAACCCACCACCTCTCCCAATCTTACCAAAATAGTAAAAACAACTTTGTCTGGATGATTGCCTTGGCTGTACTCAGAATCCTCCCTGGAGCTTGCTGCTGCACTATCAATGTATCAGATGAATCAATGCTGTCGGTGCAATAATTTTAGGCAGAAGACAAAACCACTTCAAAGAGTATAATGACTTGAGAGTTTGTCAATAAGATGTCTTAATGTTTTTGACAACACCCATTTTGTTGACACAGTGGGTGAGGAAGCCTGACATCATTTATTGTGTCAAGAGAACAGATTTAGCTGCTGGTGAACCACATGGTAAATTACACTTTTCCCCCTTCCTGTTTGAGCTATCAATCCTGTTTTCCTTTTGGAAGCTGATGATTACTTTTTTTCCCCCCATCAACTAAAAGACAATGTCATTATTTCTCAGGGAAGAAAAGTAGTATAATTTCTGAATCCCTCTAGAAGGAGTCTCTGAAGTGCCATTAATTCATATTTATCAAACAAGTTGAATAAGATATCCCATCCCATTGCTAAAAGAAAAAGTGACATAGCTTTATTTATAAGCAAAGATTTTTTATAAGTGAAAATCTGTTTTACCATGCATGGCAAGTTCCCAGCTAATTTAAAACATTTAAAGTTATGCAAAACCACTTAGAGAGTTGAAAAATATGTAAAGATATGTAAAGACACTAAGTATCTTGTTCAGAGCTATAATAACAGAAAAATCAAGACCATGTTTTGACTTGGGATTTTATCTTTAGAATTCCTTGCAGAGAGGCTTTTTTCTATACCTGTGTATGAGTTTAGTTTCTTCTTCTTCTGATGTTTTCCTTTCTTGTCTACTTAATCCTTACAAACTTCGATAGTCTTTGGTAAGGATGAATATTATTCATAGAGGGAAGTCCATAAAGGTTGTTGTTCATCACTATTTGTCTTCAAACTTTGAAGTCTCCTAATTGCACGAAGATAGATACATTAAACAATTACCTAAATGCTCAAAAGGGAAAGAACAAAGGAAATAAGGAATGATGTAATCCCTGAGGGAATCCTGTTTCTCTCTCCGGGAGGAAGCTGTTCTCTTAAAGTTGGCACAACTCTTGGGATGCTCAGCTGTCACTTTCTTCTCACATTCATTCTGAATGAACACAATCCATCCATCAGTGCTTAAGGAGTTTTCTAACAGTACATTGACCTTGAATGCGGCACATTGATTTTCAGTAACGCATCGCAAATAGGGTCGTTACTGAGTCATCCAGCAGTGGATGTGATTGGGAACAGATTCCTGAGATTCCAATACTGTGCCACCTGCCTCTGATGATGGATCCTTCTGCTGCTCGCCATCAATCCTCGCCTCCCGCTAAAGAAATGTGGCACCTGTATGAAATTTATCATTATACACAATGCGAGGTACAAACAAACTGTTACAGCAGGGGCTTTTCAGCAGCCTCCACTCCTCTGGTGAGGATGGGTTACAGTGGCATTTATTTAGAGAGGTGCCTCTTGCGAAAGGGCCGGGTGGCCATGGTGACAGATGTGAGCACTATAGGGAATTAATGCTGCAACTGGGACCCAGCAATAGATAAAAACAGTCTGGGTCTTAAGCTGTTAGAGGTTAACACCAGATCAATTAGGGTGATTGTTCTGTAGATTGTAATGGACAAAAATACGTATACAAAAAGGGCATTAGTGAAATTGGGGAGGAAGAACAAAGAGAAATTAACTGATGCTAAAGTAAAAATCCAACTGCAAAAGATTTTTTGTTCTAAAATGCCTGGCAGTCTGATTATAGGTGGGAAACCGATCTTTCAAAATGGTTCTGGAAAAATACAGTTGAAACAAAGGTGTTTGTGTTTTTTGGGAGTTTGGAAGGGTCAGGTAAATTAATGACTCTTTCCCCCCCATTGTGCTTATAAATGAAAGGGTAAGGACAAAAGCCTGGATCCTCAGAAGTTTTTAGGTCTCTAATGTCCACTGAGATCAACGATTTGGCCACCCTTTAGATTTCAGGTTTGGGACTTCTGAAACCGTAAAGGGGAAATAATTCTTCCTTTTCTTGCATTTGCCATTGGTTTGGATTGCAGTGGTTCTGTAACCCAGCTAATGCATTGATGTTCATTCACCTAAAATGGCCAAGAATTAACTACTGCACTGAGCCAGCCAGAGAATAAATGGCCTCACAGTTTATAAAGTGGCAAACTTTACATTCCTCCCTGTTTCACTCAGCTGCAGCGGATGCTAAGAATCTTGAAAAGAACCAATTAAGTAGCCTGTTAATTTATACTCTCTGCCTGTGGGTAATTTTGCAATGGTTTCAATAAAAATATGTATAATATATACTCCACGAATGGCATAAAGCCTGATAGCAGAATAGGAAATAACTATCTCAAATGAAATGAAGTTGATAATATTTCTTTACCAACTATTATTGCTTCTCTTTAATGTCTAATTCTTAGTTAAAGTGAGAGGGTCTTATTGGCCAAAGTACAATAAAGTCAGGCTGTTATAGACCACTATGGAAAGAGTGTTTATTTTGCCAGTGCTCTATAGTAAAACATCTATGTCTTGCTCCTCTTCAATACCAGCTTCAAACCATCTCCTGGTCACTTCAGTGGCAATGGAGGTTTGAGCAAGTTCCCTGGATTTTGGCTTTAGTTCAGACTTGGTCCAATCTTCCTGTGGTGCCAGGGGCTGATTCATGATGATCATCAGCACTGGGGCAAATAAGCTCTGATCATGTGCCCAGAGTCTGCCCCTGCAGCTGTGGACCCTGCAGCACTGGAGTCAGACACTGCTTGTGAGACTCATGCCCTAGCAGGAGGGACATCTGATTTGATACTGATGGATTGTCCCAGGAATAAACCCTAAACACCCTCATCATCTAGATGGGGATGATCAGAGAGCTCCTCCTTTATCAAAGGAGGCTTTTTTGACATTGCTAAAAGTTCTGATGATTTTGAGGGATATATGAATATCTAAAATCTTTGAAAGATCACCTTTGCTTCTTCCATCCTACTTATATTGCCCTCTTCAAACTTTCTTCTTTAAAACAAACAAACAAAAGGTCATTATTTGGCTGACAAATATACACTCCAATTGTAGGCAATAAGTACAGGCAATCCCTCCAGCATCTTTAGATGTCATGTGGCATAGAGCTCTAAGGTACGAGTGCACCTTGTAGAAACTCTGCAGTTTTCAATTCTGGACATACCAAACCTCCTGCACAAACAGCCACATTCTGTTGGGTGGCTGCTGGAACCTCACCTGCTTGGGTAGAGTAAGACTGCAGAGGGGCAGAGGTCACCAGCAAGATTCAGATCCAAAAGGATTCCAAAAAGGAATTTCTCACAGCAAGAGGGTTCTAGATGCTTTTTTCTGGGTTTGGGGCCCCTCTGCTTCCAGATAGGTTAGAGTGGGTGTACTTCTCGGCAGCAATTGCCTTTGACTTCTACTAAATACATTATTATCTAAGTCTAATTATGCATTAATTGCCTGACTGAACCCATTTTGACTGATCTGAGCATTAAAATTTTTGGTTATTGAAATAAAACCCCAAAGTATGCGCTGATGTCAGGTTCAGTTGTCTGCCCATTCAGCTGGAGGATGATAACTTGGGGAGAATTAAGAAACTACCTATATCATAGTGGTGAACAGGGAGAGAAGATTGTGTGCATTTATTTTGAACTATATATTTCACCTCACTGTGTCTGGCTACTAGATTATTATAATGCCTCCTATTTATCTGGGGTGTTGCTGGTTTCAGGGTTTTTTTTTGTGTTAGACTACTCTGACCTGCTTCCATAAAAGTTGTTATGAGTTTTAAGGATGCAGATCATCAAAATACCTGCTGGAAGATGTCTTATTTTAGATGGTTTGAATATATTTCTGCATGTACTTTAGAAAGACCTGTATTTGTTTTAACTCCAGCTATCAGAATTATGTGAAAGCAAATGCTGTTTATTGTACTACTAACAGTACAATATTAAAATAATAAAAATTGTGCAATACTAGTTGATGTACTTATATAAACCTAGTTTATTTCTCTGAAAGCTGTTGTTGTTTGTATATTTTCATATTTTCATTTTGCATTGATCTCTGGTCACTCTGAACAAATAGCAGAATTTTCTCCCAGTGAAAGTAAAAGCTATTAATACTAGGAAAGTTAAATTAGTATTTGAATAATGTCTAATTTTTCAGGTCTGTGTAAGTCAAGCAGTTGAATTCCCTCAAGTCTGAAAGACTTTGTCAACACATGAAAATGGAAAAGTTTCAAATTCAAATTTTATTTGATTTTAATCTTCAGTTCTGCAAGGTACACTATTGCCTCAGTGATATAAAAGGAATGGTGCTCACAGATTATTTTTCAGTCTCCAAATGAATGTTTCTTGTGCTGTAAGTGTGTCTTAATATTCTAATATAGTTAAATGTATATGAATACCTCAAATATTAGAGGTTGCAATGTAATTTTCTTCTTTTCCTTGGGAGTGGAAACAAAAAATAATGCTGAATGTCAGTGGGCTGTGAGAGTGAAGGGAAGCCCTGGCCACCAACTCTTCTCTCTGGGGCAAGTACTGTTCATTTTCACAGGAATGTCAGTGTTACTGCAGGAGCAAAGCTGTTTTTAAACATTTGTTTCCTGAGTTGGACTGTTCTAATCCCAGTGCATCTTCCCTGCTGTGCCTCCCCACTCAGAATAAATCCTTGCTGCAATGCCAGTGCTGTAAATGAAGTTGCTCCTCATTTATATTATTGTGAAAGGGCAATCCAGCCTGTGGTTTCTGGCCAGGAAAGGGTCTTATTTAAATTTATTGCTGCTTTGGGGAGCTAAAATTAATCCACTGTACAGGTTGCTTCTGTGTTACTCTGAGGCATCTGCAGCTGATGCTGATGGAGACAGCCGATGTGTCAGTGCTTGCTGTGCCCCTGCAATCTCACAGAATGGCTCTTGGTCTCTCATTCACTGGCTGGACCTGGTTTCCCCTTCCTCTCTTTGTGTGTTCAATAAATGTCAGCTTGTTTGTTTGTTCCTCGAGTAAACTTTTCATTTAAATCAAACTCATATTTGGAAATATCAAATAAAAGTTGTCATTTCAGTGTTAGTAAGGTGGTGCTGACTGGTGAGCAGCCAGAGATCTCACTGTGTGCCTTACCTTGGCCACATTGGCAATCAGGCCATCAGCCCAGAGAATTAACTCCAGCAAGACATTAGTCATTCTTGGAAATTGCACTGCTCATTTCTCTCTCTCTCTCTTTCATATTTAAATGGTAGGGTTTTCAAGCATATTTTTATGGACCTAATTAATGCGTGTGACAGGCTTCAGATGTTAGGTGGAAGAAATGACAATTAAACATCTCAGAATAAGCACATTCCAGAGTGTGCACAAGCAAGTCTTTATGCAGAGCACTGTGGGAGAAAGTGCTCAGCAACAAAGCAGTGATGTGTTTTCATTTGAAACAACAGGATTGGAGTGAAAAAAGAAAACAATTCATTAGCATTTGTGAGGGAAGTTTGCAATAACCATCAACGTTTTGTAATCCTGTGGTTTTGTAGTCTTCTACAGGGGCACTTTGTGCTATAAAAAGCCTTATTTTAAGTTCTTACTTTGGACCCTGGAGATGAGGATGAGGTTAATGGTAGTGACACTGGTTAGCCACCAGCTTTTGTTTTGTGTCTGAAGAGGTGCTGTGCTGCTGACACATGAAATTCAAGATAGACTTGAGTTTTTCCACCATGCAAATTTCAGCTCTTTCTCCACCTCCCACTGATGTACCCTTTTTACATGGGCAGTGTTCTCTCTAGCTCTCATCATGCAACCAGTGTACCTTGCTGTGCAGGACTCAAAAAGGAAAATGGAAATGAAACCAGAGCTAACATTAATGACAGCATTCATATTTCTGGACACGTGATCTCTGGGGGCTAACACTGGCCGAAGGACGATATGACAGTGCATAACAAACCAGGGCAGATTATGCCCTCTCAGTGCCAGATTGTTCTCCAGTCAGAAAGGGATAAATAGGAACAGTATGCAATGTTTAAATGAAACAGCCGCCTGAGTTACAGAGCTCTGGTGTTTTACATTGTGTCGTAAAGAAGCAGCCGGGTGATCTTTTGTATATTTTGACTACCCTGTTCAGGTATTTCAATCTGCTCAGTCTGTTCAGGGCTTTTGCTTTCTCAACTGTGGAGCAGAGGATACCATGGGATTACTGCGGGGCTGCTAGGAACAAGATAAGAGTTTTGGTTTGGTGGCCTATGTTAGGAAAACAAGTGCAAAGGTCAGGCTCTCTTAAGGTGATGTCCTTGCTCCGCTGAAGGCAGAGGGAGCATTGCCATTGACTCAGCCCAAGGGATATGCACAGTTTAACTTAGTCCAGCAGAGGGGAAGGATCATCTCTGGCTGCTCTGGGCTGATAGGAGACAAATCCAGGAAATGTGTTTGTTGTCTCCCCGTCTCACTCAGGTATTTCTGCAAACTTCCCCATGCTTGCTGGGCGATGGGGTTGGAGCAGGCAGTGGTTAAACCGCATTATCTCCCTGTGAGCAGGCAACCGCAATGCTGTCCCACTGTTTACACTGGGAGATAATTAATGGATTTAAACACAGGGAGCTCTGTGATACACGTGCCTGCTGGCCTGGGCCCAGCAGCAGGGCTGGTTCTTGTCTGGGCTCCACGTACCCACCCTGCCCAGGAGAGCAGGGCTCGGGCATCCTGTGGACATGCCCTGGGCTCTCCAGAGTGCTCCTGGGGACTGGGGGACTGCTGGTGCTCATCTTAGCTGATGGCATGGGAGGAGCCTTTGGGCCTCATGCAAAGGGTTGCACATCTGCCAAGGTACATCTAATGCTGCCCGTAACGAGCTCTGGCTAAGGGATTTTTAGGTTCCTGTGTTTAAAGCTTGTATCAGCAAGCAGACTGCTCAGAAAACAAAAGTAGATATTCATGCAGCTCTAAGACAAATCTACATCTTGTTTAATGTTGGTGTGGAGATGTAACAGTAACTTTAACTTCTAGTACATGTATATACACCAAGTTGTCACTTTCTTGGGGTAAGATTGTGCCTATAAAATGATTAGTGTTCTACTGATTGTTTTAAAATAACTCAAGCAGCATCTGAATTTATTTACATACATGATATTGCCTTTCATAAACACAGCTGTACGCAGAATGCCAATTCAAGGATATTTTTGGAAGTTCATCCAACAGTTCAGCTGGGATAAGAGCAGCTCAACAGCATAATCTTGTTTTCTCCCCCAAGGGCTCTGGTGTAGGTAGCCACCATCTCTTTGTTTCTGTGCCCTGAGCTCCTACAGACACAAAGAGGCTTGGGATGAGTGACTGAGCCTGGAGGGTTGCTGCTCAAAGGATGTCGGAGGACCTGATTGCCCCAGCTTGGGGAGGCCAAGGCACATGGAGAGCTGGAGCCACCATCCAGCACCTTCCCCTCCTCCCAAGGGGCAGGCACAGCAGCCATTCCAGGTGTCCAGGCTTGTGGCCACAGGGTCATCCCTCTGCTCCCTGCGGGAGGCTCTGCAAAGATGGTGTTTCACCCCCTGCTCCCCTGCAGCCTTTGTGCTGTGAGACCTGGCGCTGAGTGACAGCAAAATTATGGATATAGGTCAAATTCCATTAAGACCACACCTTTAGCTGCACACATTCACCCTCTGGAATTTAATGTTGCGCTTCGTTTAGCGATTTCCTTCTCCCCAGTTGTTTGCTTTTGAATTTAGGATAATATAAGTCATTATTTGAAGTAGGCTATTTAGAAAGCCCTGCACTGTTATTATTTAGTAAGCCAGAGTTACATTATCACTGGCTTCAATCTATGTTTGATGAAAAGATCTTTCCTATTTAAGAGGCAAAAAAAAGAGGAAAAGTCTTTAATGGTTTTTTGTACCTATTCCAAGATCATCAACATGCAGTATAATTAGAAAGTTCTTGTCTCATTTAAAATCTTTTTTCTGTCTCATGGGACTTTGGCATTAAACATGCAAGATTTATGTATATTATATAATTATTTATTTGTATTACAGCAGCACTTAAAGGTATCATTCAATCTTGGGGCCCCATTTATGTGAAACTCTGTACCAGCAATACCACTATTGAGTCAGACTAAGAAATCCCAGGCTGAAAATGTGCTAAGTATTGTACAAATATATTGCAGTGGTCACAGGCTGGAAGAATTTGTATCGTAAGTAGTTAAGATGGACAAAGAGTTAAGAACAGGAGAGAGGAAGGATTACTCACCCGAGCGTGCCAGAGCAGGAACTGAATCGTATCACGATGCAAGACCAGATTTAGGGATGTAGGAGGTTAAGTTAGAGACTTGGTCTTTGTTGAGCTGGACCTTGTGAGGATTTACCCGCCGTGCTCAGGGTGCTGAAGCTGGGATCCTTAGAGCCCACAGCGCTGCTTCCAACCAGGGACCCATGGATGCGGGTTTTGTTGCCTGCTTTTGTTTACTGTGAATTTTGCAGGTCTGTAGTCTGGCTCTCTGGAAAAAGGCAATGAATTCCTGGCTAATCCAACCTGTATTAAACTGAGAAGGAATCCGTGTCACCAGGCAGCCATCCAGACAGTTCCGAAAGCTAAATACTAACAAGATTTATTATGCCCCTGTGCTTCATTCTCTTTCTTGGAGTACCGAGTGCAGCATGCGACTTTGTTTGATTATTCAGGCTATTTGCTCATCATATTTTACATTTCTGAGTTAGGGTAACTCTTGGAAATTCACATCATTTTCATAAGGGCTGCCATACATAAGGCAGCTTTTTGAGCAATTGGTAGGAATACAAAGCAATGGGTAAATGGGGGGGGTATTTTTTTGGCTGATTGACAAAATCAGAAGTAGAAACTCAGGGACAGATAGTCCCAAGATGTATCTTTTTAAGATGTTCCCAAAGAGTGAGTAACTGACCCAGAGTCAAGAGACAGCTGCCTTCAGTTAAGCCCAAGATTTGGCTTGGTGGGTCCCTGCACAAAACTGAGAAATTTTAACTGGTCAGCTGGGAAAGGGAAAAGCTCACTGGCCTGCTTGAAAATCTCTGGAGCTCCATAAAGTCTGTATCCGTATGAAAGTCCTCCTTCATGAAAAAGCAACTAAAAAGGGGGACAGGGGTGGGAATCTAACCAAATGTAGCTTACAAATCTCATTTAAGGGTTTTTGGACTGAGCTTATCACTTGCATGCTTTATTTTAGCAAAGTGTAGTCCCAAAAGCTATCGGAGGGAACAGCAAATTGGGTCATTTTTTTTCTGATTCGCATAGGGTTTTTGGAATTCAGCAGCAGATGTCTAAATTAAAATACGTATATGTTCCTTGTATTAACAATCCCATTAAACCGTGCTGCCCTTCCCACCCACCCCCCTCTCCAGAAATATATCCTATCATTAGCTGCTATCTGGAATCGACAGCGGAGTAATTTGAACTCTGGCTCCCAGGGGCCTCCTCCTTTACTTCCTGCTCTAGGAATAAGGTGTGTATTGATTAGATATCAGGCTGTAATTGGGCTCCAATCTCTCTGCCTCAAGATATATGATGGAGATGACAGGAAACAGATACCCTGTTGCTACTTGTAAATAGTCTGGTTGAACAAAATGGTTTGTAACCACTTCAGTGCCATAGTCTTTTATTACCAGAATGGGGTTTCTTTATCACTTAGTTTGATGGCTTTTTGAAGGGAAATAATATCTTTCTTTCTGAAGGAGCTAAAATAATTTTAAACAAATTGAATTCCTCTTTTGAGGACCAAAAATAATTATCTAATAGTGCGCAGCTTGGTATAATTATACAGTGAGCATGTCACAGACATAAAATTAATTAAGTCCATAACCCCAATCTGGCATCCATTGACTATTTAAAAAAAAAAAAAAAAAAGATGGTGTTGAGAATGAGGATGTCAAAAGAAGGTGTTTGTGGTAGTTGAAGATCTGGAATTATTAATGGTTTTTCTGTTCCAAGATGTTCTCTCCTATCTATCAACAGTACCAGGCTAAATATGAGTCTATTGGAAACAAAAGTGCAGAGTAGTGCAGATGTCTTGCTTCAGTAGGTCACAAAAGCAAGTTATTAAATATTGGTTTGAGGGAAGATATACACAGTCCATCAAAACTTCAATTGAAACACAAGCTTGCAATCTTAGAAGTATATTCTGTTCATGGGGCAGTTGTCCCACAACTTGAGAAAAATGCAGCTTTTACCATTTGTACAGAAGGCTTAGAAAAAAATCCAAAATGCACAGACTGAAGGTGAAAACCCTTGGCCTTTTGAGATGTAACAGACTTGGATTTGTTTTCAGAACTTATCTTTTGGGCTTTTTGTAATCCTACAGAAGAGAATCCAGAACAGACAATCAGTTTATTCTGATCAGTGATTTATCTGTGAGATTCTTAGAGCCTTGTTTCAGAGCTGTGGACCAAAGTACCAAATGTGTTGCAATAATATATTTAGCCCATGATAAGGCACAGAGAAAATAGAGGGAAAGAAAAAAATGAAAAAGCACACATTCCCTGGCTGAGAAGTTATTGAATGTTTAAAGCCTGGGAACAGATAGTTTAGGGAGAAGCAGATTTCAATGACTTCCACTCTGTAAATAAATTGTGAAATCTAAAGCACTAGTACTTCATTTCTCTCTTTCAAGCATATTTTGGACGGCACTTGTATCACATTTATGCCCCAACATTGTTTGATTTTTGCATACAAGACGTTTATATTCTGCTGCTCCTCAGAGTAACCTTAATGTGATTTATTGACAAAAGGAGATAGAACTATTCTATTTTTTGAGCAATAGCAGAAGGCAAAAGATAAAATATTTGTAGTTTTTAATAAGCTCTACCATGCATACATGTATTATCTGTGCTGCAAATTGCAACCATTTCTGTTGTTACAAGAGCTGTAATTTTGTTTCCTTTTCTGTAGTGCCTGATTTTCCTGCTTGCCCCAATATTGCAGCACTGTAACTCCACATGGTTCATGTGACCTTATTAACTTTTTCTCTTATTAACTTCAACTGTCCAGAGAGATGTGTTCTTTTTTGTCCCTTCTGTCTCCCACGTGTCAAACCTTTGCTTTTGAACAACACATTACATTTAAATCACATAATATGCCTCCTAACCAAACCTCTCAAAGTCTAAATTCTTTGGCTTTCAGTCAAAAAAAAAAGAAGCAAGGAAAAATGACTTCCACAGTGATTGATCTGTAGTAGTGTTAGCTCAGTTTATGAAAAGAGTCAGAAAGCAGTGCTGTGAGTTCAGTGCTCTACTTTTAGATCTGAGGAGTTAGAGTAAGAAAAATCGATAGGAGCAACACTGAAGGAGGAGGAAATGAACGGAAGGAAAAGCTTTTAGCAGCCATGTGCTTGGATCTCAGAACACGGTGCCTGACCACGGTGGGGAGGAGCGGGCAGAGCTGGGCACCTGGGGATGGGCTGGGCAGATGCTCTCACCTCCCAGCTTTTGGTGTCCCTCTGCTGAGTCTCAGATGAATGTCCCTGAGTGGAAATGCAGTGAGGGTTGTTGGGCTGTACTTTTGGGTGAGTTCAGAGTCCTGACCCATATTTGCAGGTGAGTTGGAGATGTCTGATCAAGTTGTTCCTGTCCTCTGTGTCACTGGGTATTCTGATGCTCTTCTGGGTGTCACTGCCTAAGTACCTGTGACAGACCAGATCCCTTCTTAGCTTCAGCCCTCGGGGTTTGACTTGTGCACTTCAGCCCTGCAGCTGTGCCCCAGCCTCCCTCCCTCTGCTGCTCCCTGCAATAATTAGAACAGAAATTCATCAGAAAAGGTTTGGCCAGGGCACTGCTTTAATTTCATATGTTTATAGCACTGTCAAACAAAAGTGAAGCAAGGCAAGACCCACTTCATCCCATAACTGACCATAAAAGGTTAATATTTGGTGTTCACTCATGCAGGACTTGGGTGCCTGGAAGAGCGACCAGGGAGTGAGCCATTGTGTGGGCTCAGTATCCATACTCTCACCCATTTTTCAGGATTGCTTTGGGATAATCAGGGTTTTTTTTTCACTGGGACCAAGTGGAAGGGTGAGTGCAACCATGCTGAACACACACACGTGCGTGCAAACACACCCAGGCAGCAGTGATGGGTGTATTCCTCAGAGACAGCAGAAATAAGTCACTGTGCTTCATCAAACTGCTGGTATCAGCACAGAGCCTTCAGAAATCCTGCCCGGACCACAGAAAGGGTAGGGCAGAAATCTATGGAAAGAATATATTAGGCAACTTGGAACATGAGAGTATATGGATGTCAAGGGTAATTTCCAGGGTTATAAATTACGGAAATCATGGCAAATGCAAGTCTAGTTTAAAAAAGAGCAAGTCCTTAATTTCTGGTTTGAGTTGTGGAAGTTGAGATTCTCACTTGCTTCTCTGCCTGACACTAACAGAATTTCTAGATGATAGACAACACTGCATTACAAATTTATTAATATAATTACTCCTAAAGCAATTCATCTCTTTCCATTTATTTGTCTCTGGGCAGTTTCAGACAGTCAGCAGGCCAGTCAATTAGAGACCAGTAGAATACACATTTTATTATGAAGGATCCATGGAATGCTGTCAATATAGGATGCACTCATCTTATAGAATGTCTGCAGAGCCTGGTGCTGTCACAGGTTAGCTCCAAGCCATGGGAGCACAAGCCAGCTTTGCTATTTAGACACATTAGGGTGTGAATGTGTCTGAAGTAAAAAAAATTGTCTCTCAGGGTGGATTTATCAGCATCTTCACAGCCTTATGCTAACGTGGCTCTGTGCCCTCCAGACTGGAGCTGACTGGAGCTCTGGTGATTTGGAATCTGGACAGTTGTTAATGTGCTCCTGTTTGTATCTGGGTGCGGGCACAGCTGTAATTCTTCTCTTGCAAACTCTCTCTGTGAGTAGGTCTCTTGACTTGATCTCCTCTCGCCTTGCAAATCAAGCTGAAATCAGCAGAATTAGGCAAACGTAGATCAGATTAATAAGCCAACACTCCTTATCCATTAGGACTTCTCACTTGAGGTGAGATGGAAGATGTGAGCAAGGATTTGAAGGATACAGTATTTAATCACAAAAAACCCACATGGAAAAGTCTGCCTAATCGAAAACCAGGGAACTGGCTGAAGAGCCAATGATACTAAATAGCTTTGATTCTTAATGGGGACAATAATTCTCTTTAATGGGAGTATCTTCAGATGATTTAATGTTGCTTTGGGCCTTTTTATGTATCTTGGTCTTATGCTGGTCTTGTTTGCTCTTCTACCAGGAGCATTTGATGGGTTTAATGCTTTGATAGATGCAGGAGGGGCATGTATTGGGGCAGCCCTGCCCTTTCCTGGCTGTTGACTTGCTCCTTCCTTATCAATCTCACTTGTCAGGTTGCCTTGCTAAGTGCTGCAAAGCTGCTGCTGGCCCTGGGCTGCAGAGCCCTGTGCAGAAAGTGCCTTTACCCAACTGCATCAGCCTAAGGAACACTCCCAGAGCTTCACTGGAGAAAACATTGTGAAATGGGTGTTTTCTTGTTACGGGGAGACACCCAGCTCTGTGTGAGCTGTGCTCTGTTCCATCAGGTGAGGTGTTGATAAACCAATGAATGGGCAGTGGCACGATGTTTAGATGAGGACAAGTTGTGTACCCCCAGAGAAAGGAAGTGAGTCTGCAAATCACAGAACAGAATACAAAATGTTTGCCTTCTTTTTCCCGTCATATTCCCAAATATTCCTCAAGTGATGAACATTTTGTGTGCCCGTGAAAACCAGCTGTGCTGGAATAGATCAGAAGAAAATAAAATGGTGCAAAGAGGAGCAAACAGTCTAGGTAAAGAAAAAACTGAGTAGACTTACTGTCTTGGAAGAAAATCTCATTGAGTGCACATTGCCACATCTTTGTAGATGTGCTTTCTGGCTTTGAAATTTGGCTGTGAATTTGCAGAATCCACAGCTTTTCTTAAATACTGTCTGAGGCAAAAATCCCCGAGATATTTCAATTTTGCAGATGCTCCAAGCTCATCTGAAGCCTAAAGCTCAACTTCCCCCTCTGTTACCAATTTTCCTTAGTTTATCTTCTGGTGTAATGTTGGCTAATGAGAACACAGGATCAAAGGAAGAAGTTTCTTGCCATTCATCCTTCCCCTGCTGTCAGTTCCTTAATTTAAGAACTAGGCCGAGTGTCCATTATTGTATTTTATTTCTTCAGGACTAAATGGTCAGAGGGAGGAGCCCAAAGGATAGAACACATTGATGAAGGTTCTCTTTCAGATGCCAGGTTTTGGCTGGATTCTTGGAAAATTTTGCACTTTCTATTAACTGATGTGTAATTCAGAGTAGAGAGATATTGTGTGCTGGTTTCTGACCTTTGCAAATGCTAAATCATGAAAATATGTGATTTATTGAATTTTTCCTCCCTCACCATAATCTTGCCAAAGTGGTCATGACCACAAGAAGTGAACTGAAATGACTTTGGTATTTGTATCATATATATAATGTTTATTTTGGGATGTAGTTTGTGAAAATATTAATGTAAGATAGTTTTGGCAAGAATGAAGCTTATAAAGAAGTAACATTTAATCATCAGAGACTGAACTGCACTCAGGCTGAACACTGGTGTTCAAGATGACTTCTTGAATCAATTTATTCTATTTCTGGTATTAAACTGCAACCTGGCAGGGGCCTAGGGTTGTCTATAATTCTGTAGCTAGTACCATGTCAGTGTGCTCTGAAATGCTGTCTGTAGCATTCTGAACTGGATTTATTAGAAAGTTACCATGCTTAAAGCAGGATTATTTTTGTTCTTACTTGGCTTGAATAGGCACTGGCATATTCTGGGAGAATGATAGAGGTCTTTCTGTTCTGCACCAGACCTTTAGCAGGCTTCTTTCATATCAGACAGTTTGAAAGAGGTAGAAACTTGAATTAGAATATTATGAATTTTGAATTGGGATATTATGAATTAACCTCTCCATGGGTTGAGGTCCATCTGAGTCTCCACCATATATTCTTTGATCTTGTAAGATATTAACCATTGTGGTCACAACTAGGCATATATATGTGCTTAGTTTTACACACTTCTACAATTCTACTTGCAGATCTCTTGTGCCAGGGACTAGCATAGAAACGAATACAGAAATTGGATCTTTCTCTTCAAAAGAAAATATTTAGTGAAATTGTAATCTGATTTTTTTTCCCATTCCTTTAGGCACATATATAGAAAGACACATAAAATGTGGTGTCTGCACTGCTGCCTGATAAATGGGGTGTTAATACCATTCATACATTATTTTCTTCTCTTTTGCTACCCAATGAGTTCCAAAGGTAAATTTAGGATGGTTTCTTTGCATTTTGACTAAATTTTAAAAGTTTTGCTTCTAAGGTTGCTATGTTTTTGTAGTCCCTGTTAACACCTACATCTTCCCCAAGGTGTGGCTCTGCATTTCTTTGGCAGGAGCAGTGCTTTCTGCTGGGCAGGAGTGGAGCAGAGCAGATAATCAGTGTGTGGTGCTGCAGGCTGGCAGCAGCCCTGACAGGGACCTTGGCGGGGTGTTCTGGGTACCATGGAATAGAAATGGGCATCTTGTGTGTTTGGGGGAATGTTGGATTTGGTAAAAGGGGATTGAAACTGGAGAGGAGAGGTAGTAACTGGGTCAGGTAAGGTTATGCATTGCCTGGAGTGACTTTCTTTTGCACAAGCATTGGATCATCCCTATTCTGAGGCATAGCTCTTCTTTATACCCTAAAAAACCTCCCTCTGTTGGCCTTTTGGAAAATGATAACGTCAGTGAGGTCGTTGTGGAATTGGATGTTAGGCAAACCACTGGATATTTTGTTAAATAAAATGATCCTTGCCAGTATTTTGCAATCAGTCCTTTAAGTTTCAACCACATCTTAAAGTTAAAATGTGTCTATGTCTATGGATAGATAAACTTGTGTGTGTATACAGCATGGCCTAATCCCCTCATTAATTATAGTTCCTTTTTCATTGCAGGGATCTTTAAAATAGATAAACAGCAGTTCTGAAATCACAACACAGAGGGTGAAAACCTTAATGTGTTTTGAAGTTACTTAGAAGGAGGCCTATACCAGGGGCTGACTATTTCTTAACAAGAAAAATATCTTTGAAAATCTTTCCATAGTTCAGGTATCTTCTTCAAAACCACATCTGATAGGGGTTTAGTCTCTGTGCTCAATAACATCATCATTAACCATTAACACATTACAACAACATTTTTATCATTTTAACATTACTTTCCAGGATCAGGTTTAATTTATGGTCTCTAAAGGCAAGTCCTCTTCTTTCTGTCTCTTTTTTTTTTGAAATAAAGTTGTATTTGCTTTCTCTAAAATAAGTATATAATACCAGGTGAAAAGATGAATTTGCAAATGGTCTTTGTTAATTTTAACGCTTGGTCGTCATGACTCTGCTAGGAGGAAAAAAGTTGCATGATGAAGGTACAAACAGAAAAAGACGCAGATGGAGACTTGACAGTAATCTGAAATAAAGAAAACTCTACATTTCAGAGAAACTTTTATTTATTGTGGGAGGAGAAAGGTCTTTAGTTCCCAAATGCCCTGCAGGTGACAGTGAAAAGCTGTGCATGTTGTTGTGCAGTTCTGGCTGCACATTCCCTGTGTCAGGGCACTTTCTCTGTGTGAGGTGATGCTCAGCTCTGTGGCGGCTCTCCAGGGGCAGCTGAGGGGCATTTCCAAGGCCAGGGCTGTTTCCCATGAGGAATGGCAAAGCTGTGCTTCTGCTGTTGGGGTGTGCACTCAGCCCTCTCTGTGGTAATGCTTCCCTCTCAGTACCATGGTTCACTGAGAAAAGGGGCTCAAGAACATATCTTCCTCCTTTTCCAGTCACAACAGGCAATATTAAACCTTGTGTCCAAGCGGGATGGAATGTGTGCAAGCTCTGGGACTTTCTCCACTCTCAAACTTAGCAGTGAGAGCTGTAGACTGCCAGAAAATAATGAAATAACCCCTCCTAGCTCAGCTAGAGATTTTTGAAGCCCTTTTGAGAAAGTCCTGACGTGTAACTCTTTGTCTTGTTGAATTTTTATTTTTGCCAGTAATTAGAAGCTTTCAGGTAACTTTTGAGTCTGTCAGTTCAGCTGCTCCCTGCAACACAATCGTCTTCTCTGACACCCCAAAGGTAGGGCTGCAGAGCCTTGAGTGTTTTCATCTCCTCCTTCTCAGGCTGTGTGCAGGTTATGTGACGGATTACAAAGGCCAACAAAAAACTTTGCAGTTTTTCAGTGAAACACTCTGAACTCATCTGTTGAAGGTGACATAAATACAGAGCTGCACAGGGAGGTGGGTTTGGATCCATTGCACACACACGTTCTCAGGCAGGTTTGAGATGGTTTCAAGGCTCTTGTTTTGTCTGAAATAGCTAAACATTCTTCTCTAAGTGCCAGGCCTTAAACATGTTTCAAATTGATGCTTCAAAAATAATGATATATTTCAGGCAGTTCTGGTCACATATTTCTCCATTTCAAGAAAGGAAACCTCTCTGAAGAAGGTCTGAGGATCATCAAGGTCTGGGCAAGTGAGATCTTGTCAAACTTTTACAGACAAATGTTCTTAAAAATGAATAGCTTGTTTAGTGGCATGAACCATTATTTCCTTATCTCTGGTTGTTCCTTTCTTTCTTTACTAAGATATTGCTTTCCTGTGTCCTGTTAATTTCCTCATCCTGTTAGAATAAGGGAGGGAAAAGGGAGAGAAATATTGCACTGAGCTGCACAGACACGCTGTCATTGTGGCTTCCTATTAACTTTCTGCTGATTTCTGCTTACTTGTCACGTGCTTTAACGTTGTGTTACACTTTCCAGCAGCAGTGTGTCTCTAGTGCTTTGTCTCTGAAGCACTAAAACTTATTGTTCCCTACTTTGCTGTTGTTGTCTTCCTCATGGAAAATAGCCTCCTTAGGATCACAAGAACAACAGGGCCAGTTATTTTAATCAAATGATGTTTTTCAGGATCTTGAAAGGTTGCTATATCAGCCTCTGCTCTGACCTCTAAAACAAAATCACTTCCATTCACATTATTATCTTCAGCGTGTGGGAAACAGATGGAATCTGAATATTCTATTTTTCCTCCCTCCATTTTTTTAAGATTTTTTTTTGTTTGCTTGATTCCTTTTGAAAATGCATCCAACCTATGAGCAAACAGCCTCCTCTGTGTTCATTCCCCAGCATTCTCCAAATATTCACATTCTTAAAATACCATGATCTTCCTTATTTTCTCAATTCTGTATTTGTTTACACTCAAAAGCTTCTTTGTAGCTGCCTACACTGAGCTGGGAAAACCTATAGTCTAGTCCTGCTTTATGTAAATGTACAGTAGATTGTTAATGTCTTTGTTACCAGATACTAGCAAGCTTTACTGAGGACAAATCCACATGCCAGTGAAATTGTACAACATGAATGTTCCCAAATGTATGCAACGTTCTCCAGATTAATTGGATTCTATGGAACATATTCCCATCACAATGTGCAGAGGTTTTAAACATATAACTCTCATTAATTTTAATGGGAGTCACATGCTTAAATCCCAGCACTTCTAGATAGGAATAGCATCACTTTAAATGAAGCCGGGGTCCACCTTACTGTGAATTATTACAAGTGATGATTGCAGTTTTCTCCTATGGATGAGAAGGGAACAAGTGCTACCAAATCATCTCTCTGAAACATTTCATATTTTTAACATTGCTCAACAAAAAACTTCTGCTGAACTGAAGAAATAACTCAGTACTGGAAGTTTTGCTGTTATGTTAAAAAGTGAAGGATATCTGTTCAATACTCAGCCTTAAAATAACAGAAAAGAGAAGGAAACAGCTTTTTTGTTTTGTAGAAGAATAAAGAATAATCCTCTTTCTTGGTAACATGCATCGTATTTTTGTGAATCTGAAATGATACATGACCAAAATGTACATTAATTAGTAAGAATTCTACTAATATCTCAGTGTGGTTTTGGTGGCAATTTTCTTTCCAAGTATTATTTCATGTTAGTTCATAATACAGTTCTTTCACAGTGCTAGAAATGCAGCAGGAATGGGCATACTGGAACCTGAGGCAATTCTTGAACAAAGTCTGTGATTATGGACTGTAAATAGAGAAGTGGAGAAATTGGACAGTGAGGTGGTTAAGGAAGTTTTGGATTACTTTACCTCAGTCTATAAAACTCAATAGTTAACATCTTTATCAGACATAGCTTGTTAAGAACAAGTCACAATCTCTTCAAAGAGACAAGTAGGTGGAAATAGGTGGGCTTTTGTTTTAGGTGAACGTTTCTGTGTCATCCTGAGGCCAGTGTGAGATTTATTCTTGCATGTCTTGTGCCCACGAGGAGCTGTGCCTTGGAAATCCTGCTCTGGAGCAAGGAGAGCAGATTTCTGACATCCCATAGATTCCCATGGACGTTGATTTTGCACTCTCAAGGGTGGGATTATGTTCTGCTTGCAACAGGATGCAGTGGCCTCGGAAGAGGACACCATTTCTATGGCAGGAGCAGATGTAATTGGCAGCCTGGCTCTCTACTCCTCCCTTGCTCCTGTAGGGAAATACTACAGTAGTGTTGTGTAAGCATGGATAGGTTTTATATTCCTAAAACAACCAGGCCACAAACAGAAGGGACAGAAAAGGACTAGTTCTGTGTGACATAATTGGATATGGCAGTAGGCCAGACTGTTTGATTCTACTGGAAAAATCCCAAATACTGAGTGTGGAAGCTGACTGTGGGAGGGAGAAGCTACATCATTACTCGCTTTATGTGGCATTTGTGTTGGACAGGCTGAGGAGAAGGGCACAAAATGCATCTGGTCATCTTGAAGAGGTCCTTGATATTTGTCTCAGAAGAAATGCTCTACATCCAAACTCTTTTTCAGTCAAATATGTAGGGAAAAAAGATCTATCTAATGCAGCCACGAGCTGGGGTGGTCGTGTGGGCAGTCTAAGGGAGGAAAGCTTTAGTCCCTAAAAATATTCTGGAGCTTGTCCAAATTTGAGTCTATTCTGGTCAGTAGTAGACTTGTTCTAACTAGTCCATTTCCTCCTCCAACACTGTTGTTTGGTCCATTCCCCTGTTCCTCAGAAGAAGGCCACGCAGATGAGCAGGACCTGGTTTGCACAATCATACCTTTGGAGAAGCACTCAGAGGTTGGGAGATGGCTATCACCAATCAAGAGTCAACATCTTCAAAACTCATCTTGATATGAGTAAACTGTTGCTCAAATAAAGCTCAATGCCTTCCTGCTTATTCAGTGCTTTGCTTATTACACTAAATTGCAAGCTTTCTGTCTGCAATGTCATCGTTCTTGTGCTGGCTTTCCTACCATCTTCTGATTCATTTACGGCTCAAAGCAACCATCTCTGTTCCTTAGTATCTGAGAAACTAACTGAACATCAAGATTCAACACTTGTGGAAACTGGAGGCATTACGTAGTCTTTGCTTTTCCCCTTCACTTCCTTTTCCACTGTCATGTTTTTTACTCATTTCTGCTTATTCCATGTCCATGCTTGGAAAGGGTGGAAACTTCTTTTCCTTTCCTGCAACATCTTTCCTCGTGACGTCTCTGCATCTTATTGCTGATTGATTCACATGTGTGAGTCATGGCAAAAATGGAGTGCCTCATCTCCCCAAACAACCACCTCCACCCCCATTTTTGTCCCCTGTCTCAGCCCTGCCATGCGAGTGCCACTGGTGGCTCTTCTCTCTTTGTGTCACTTCATCACATAAGTGACCAGTTTTGTTGAAAGGCTTATGCCAACTCAGGATAAAGTTGGTAGATGGAGGGTTCACTGGTACTTTCCATTATGCTGGACTATTCCAAGAGTTAAAACAATCTTCCTTCAGAATCTTTTTCCATCAGATAGTCCATCTAGCTGATGTTAAGCTGGGAAGAGATTAATTGAGGTGGTTTGGATGATTTGCCTGGTGGACAGAAAGGACACTGCACAGGGCCAGAATGTGCCAGAGTACTGTTTGAGTGGAAGGAAAGGCACAAAATTATTTTTCTTCCCTTCACTGGTTTGGCATGCAGTGACCCAGAATGAGTGCATCCTTGTAGTCCAGCCAGATGCAGAATTTGCTCCCTCTGATCATCCTTGCACAAACCGTAAGAAAGGAAAACAGAAAAAGCAGAGGTGGATTTGTAGCTGCCCAGTGTCAGTGGTGATTCCATAGGTGCAGTTCTCAACAGTGGATTTACTGTTTCTGGGTATTTTAGGAAACGTATTAACGTAATTTATCACCTACATATGTAGCTGGAGTCTGAAATGAGAGATGGGAACATTGATTGACCTTCAGCAAGCAAAACCTGGGAAAAAGACTTACTTCTTGGCCAAAGCTTGCTAAAGAATTTTATTCATATTCTGATTGGCACTGACCAACACTTCTACTTTAAAAAGCATAAAAAATGCACTTCCAGCTTAGTGGAATTCAGTACACTGTGAGAAATGATTTCTCTCAATCAAAAGCAGAGAATTGGTTGTATTGCAAGAGCTTTGTAAAACACTATGTTTTCTTGAGTAAAGTGGGCTGGACAACAGATCCCGGGGATGCAAAGTAGCATTTTCTTTTCTGATTTAGTCAAGATAGACAACTCAATGAAAGACACTTGAGAGGAAAGAGCAGGTGTGTTTCCTTCCCCTGGCCTACTGTTTGCTCAAAGCCTGTCTTCTTTTGATTCCCCTGTTGATAAAAATATTTTGACCGTAACATAAATATAAAATTGCCCAGATAAGCAGTGAAATACTCACCTAAGATGTTCGGCTTGGAACATCCCTTTGGATCTGGGCAAGACAAATTCTAGCATGATGGTGGTCCAAAGATTAGGATGGATGCTATTTATTTGTCTATTTGGCAAGGGTCTTTAACATTTCCTTTAAACTTTCACAATCCTTTGGCTAATGTTGCTGACCAACCAATTTATAAGAAACATTGACCATCACACTGAAGCATGCCTCATCCTTAGTCTTTCTGTTTCCTCGGTGCCTTCCAGTGTGCCACAGCTCCCAATGCTAGGCATTATACTTGGGAAAACTGCTTGCTTGATTTAAAACAAACAAAAAAATAACGTGGGGAAGAAAGAGAGAAGGGAGGAAAGGGCTTGTGAGCCTATGGTGAACTTAATTAACATCGCTGGAGGGACAGCAATAAAGCACTTAACAGGGCCGTAGTGAAACCTCGCAAGACATGAACAAGTCAAAATATTATTGGCGCATTCAATTATTTGCAGTTGTGGGGGTTTTGTTTTCTCTGACGACTCCTGAAAATAATAAAGCACTTAAAAGTTCCGCTTTCACTTGGCTGACCCAGCAGTGTCGCAGCAGCACAGCGTGTTACCCCGGGAGGGAGCTGAGCCGCAGCCAGCGCGGGGCCAGGAGCGCTGAGAAAGCAGCACACACAGTCCCTCTGGAGGGGAGCAGCTCACATTCATCTCTAGGGGCTCTTCCTGCCTGGCCTGTATTATTTATTTTTTACTATTATTAGCATTTCTGAGACACCAATCACTATGGTAACTGCGTGCCCATAATAACTTTGCATCTCTGTGATTCTCTCCGCCAGCGGTTTCTCTGCGCCTTGCGGCTGCTAATTGCTTTCACTCCGCATGCATGGCCCCATGCACTCTCTACATTGTTGAACCTGAGGACCTGCTACAGATGGGAAGGCTGAGGTGCAGAGGCTTTAAGGGATGGGCCTTTATGGGTCTCCTAACTCCTGGACCTGCCTCTCCAGGGTAAATCTGCATTTCAGCTTCTTTCCCCAACTTCCTAGAGGTGCACTGCGATATGAACTTGAGCCATCAACCCCTTCTAGGCTTCATCTTTCTCTTTAAATTGTTCCTACCACTTTTCTTCTGCTTGCTGAGCCCTTAGACGCAGTGCTGGGAGCCAGGGAAGGCTCTGGCTGAATGATCTTGACGAAAATATTTCTCACAGCTCTTCAAGAGCGCATTTTGCCCCAGCCTTGCCTAGACAGACACAGTGGGCATCATGACCCCACAGCAAGTACGAAGGACTACAGGACAGTACTTGTGGTTGTGCAGCTCAGCTGTGCCCCCTGCCAGCTTCAGGGATGCAGCCCCAAGGTATTCAGCATCAGACGTTCACTGGGGGACCACTGCAGTTATCCCCACAAACCTGCTGGTTAGGAGCACCTCGGAGGAGAAGCCCCCTACACATCCAGACCACAGGGCAGCAAACTCATCCCTGCATTTCGCTTCAGTTTTCAGCAGCAGCCAGGACTCTGCGGTTGCAGTCACCCACTGGCGCAATAGTGTCATTTTTAATCCTTTTAATATTTCTCTTTTTAAGAGCATCTTAGCTCGGGGGCCACACGGAGGCTGAGTGGCAGGAAGCCTGTAAGCTCTGGGGTTGTGAAGGGGAAAGTCACAGTCTGCAGCAGTGCCAGTATGCACATCACAGGAAGAATTATGGTTGGTTTTCACATATATCTATAACATCTGTGTGGCTAATAAAATTGATGGAGTTTGTCATAATCAGCCTGTACTCTCCAGTGAGAGAATTATGTCTGAGCATTTGGAAATCTCATGCACAGGCAGTTACTGAGGGAATGCTGTGAAGATTAAGTTGTTTCTGCGTGGCAATGAATACCCACACTGAAATGTGCTGCCTGCTTCTGTGCTGCAGTGGGGTCCTCAGGAAGAGTATGTTGTTAAGTGGGACACTTGTATTAACTAGAAAAACATGCTTTTATGTGCTACCTGCTGTCACAAGTGTGCATTTACATTCATGCTGTTGCACTAAAATAGCGGATTTCCAAAGCAACCAAAACTAATCCCAGAAACGTTGCATGGAACAGCCCTGGTCCCCACTCCGTGTGGAAAAGGGGAAGTCCCCTGAGAACAACAAAAAGGCCCCGCTGTGATCTCCCACAGAACTCTCACCCACCAGTGTTCCTGGCATTGCCTGTGCCTCGGGATTGTTTGGGAAAGGCTTTAACTCCTGGGCTGGCTCTGGCACAGGGCATCATGTCCTGCCCATCTCTGCCACCTGCTGCTTTGGGGCTTTGGGGAACCCAACACCCCAAATCCACGGGAGTGGAATGAACTGGACCTAAGACAGGCTCATCCCTGAAGGGCTGAAATGTGAGGAATGGGTGTTTTGTAAAGTTATGGCTTTTTAGAGACTCATACAGTAACCTTTTGTAATAACATTACTTAGTGCGCTACTTCACGTGTTTTTTTGTTTTTGTTTTTGTTTTTTCTCCTGTTGTGCTGAAGAGCTGGTATAATCCATGTTCCTTTGCTGGATCAAATGTAATCAGCTGATAGCTGTCAGGTTCCCCAGGAAAAAAATGGACAAATAGTGCTGCGATGACAAATTCTGATCACATTCGTTTTATAAGCAGAGATAGTTGCAATTTCATATGTGATTGATTGAAAAACAGTACTCAAGAGGGATTCATACATTCTGTATTTATTTACTGCATTTCGTTGGCTATGGGCTTAAATAAAATTGGTTTTGCATCCAAAATGTAATCTGAATGCCTGTGAACACAAAAAGGCAGATGAACACAAGTCATTTGGGCACCCAATTCCTTTGCATGTGCATGTAAACACTTCTTTTTTGGAATATCAGAGTGGGCAACATTTACTAGTGTTAAAAACATGGACTCTGATTTTTCAAGGTGATGTCTTGATTTCCTAGAAATCTGGATTATGTGTAATTCTGAATGTGGCAGTTCTGTACCTTCTGCCTCTTCACTGCCCTGTCAGCTCTGTGGCTTAGGAAAACTCCTGGAGAGGTGTGTGACTTTGCTGTTCGAGTTCAGAAGAAATCCAAACCAAATTAAACTCTTTGGTAACTCCTCTGTCTTTCTAGGGGTGGATACAGCCATTCCTGCTCCAACTTTTTAAAGAGTTTTGGGGCCTGACCCAAAACACATAAATTTCTGAGGATTTCAGCTCAAACCCACACTGCTATAAGAAGTCAGTACTGTACTGCCATTTAAAGAGTGAGTTCAAGTCTTTTATTGTTTTAGATCCAATGATAATAAAGACAAATGCATTAGATTAATAACTCTCCTACCTTGAAATTTAATTTAAAATCTCTTGTAATGTAATCACATTTGGGTGTGCCATTACCCAGATGGAGAGAAATTTGTTTTGTTGAGAAATTGCTTTAGCATAAGAATGACTCGAGTTTATTAACAGGGAAAAAACCACGACTCCCCTCCCCAGCCACTCCCCATGCATTCCAAAAATAAGAAACTCATTTCAACATGGACATTACTGGTTAAAAAATAATTACACATAATGAAATGTCATATTTCACACATACTCCCTGCAAACCATGCTTCTTAGTCTTCCCCAAAACACTGCAGGGTGTAACCAGCACTTTCTTCCTCCTTCATGAAAAGACTATTTCACAGTGGAATTGTGGGATGACAGAAAATGGAGCTGGAAAAGCATCGCTACCCAGAGAGACATAAGGAATTGCCACAGGCCACTGCTTGTAATCCCACACAGTATTAAGTAGTCATTGTATCTTTTTCCAGGGCTTCATTCTTCTTCTGTGACCTACAGCCTCAACGAGAGTTTTCACAGAAATGGAACACCACAGAACAGCAAACTTGGGAACCCTGTCACTTGACAAAAAAAAAAATGTTTGGCTCAGAATGTTATTTTTTTAAAATGTATCTTTCAGCTGCCATCATTAAAATTGTTAAATAGCTTTAGGAGCCTTTTTTTGTCGATTACCTTGGGGACAGGTCTGAAATACTGGGCTGTTAAACGCGTGCCACAAAAAATAAACCGCGCTGTGCGAGTGCCGCGGGAGGAGCGCTTGCAGGGCCGGACACGTGCCGGCGCACCTCAGCTCCTCTGGATCCTCCCCACTGCTGCAGCAGCTCTAATTAGTTGGGATTAGGTATTCCCAACTCAGGGAGATGCTCTCCATAAATATTTGTTTGCATTTAAAAGCAGATTTCTGCAGAGGTTCAGGTGCTGGCAGTTTCCCTCCGCTGGCAAAGCAGGGATGCAGTGCCCAGATGTGCCCAGGGTGTGCGGCCCATGCTGGGCACTGGGGCCACTTAATCAGCTAAATTTTGTGTTTTCCCTTCAAGCAGGGTTTTGGTGGGGCTGATCCTTACATTTTTAGATATATTTAGTATGTAAAAAAATGCATACACCACTGTGCATTAAACTGAACTGCACAAATGAATTTTGTGCCTGAGAGCAAGAATATTCATTGTATACATTACTGCTACCTCATTTCTAATTATTTATTTCTAAATATGGGTGAAGCTGCATGTCTCTGGAGGGGGGTATTGCAATTCTGTGAGCTTATGTTTGAATGGATAAAAATGTTTTATTCCCACAATTTTCCTTTTTAAATAAATGTGTAGTGATAAGCCCGTGACATAGCTAAGAAAAGACACTGCTAGAGATTATGATTATCATAACTGTAGTGGACTGGGGTAACGGTGCTGAGTTAAAGTTCCTGTGGCAAAGTTTTTCAAATTCCAGGGACTTTTCAAGAAAACCAGAGGGAAATCAAAGGTGTTTGTGGGTTTGTTACTCCTTAATACTCCCTCCAGAAACAAAACAGGTAGAAATGAAAGGAACAAACTAGGCAGGAATGAAAAAAAAAGGTAAGCAACTGATTGGAAACCCCAGGAACAGAATAGATAAGTAAGGAAGTTTGACAAAATATTTTAATTCTTCTCCTTGAATCAAAGAGTTATGTGAGGGAAGAGAATGCTCATTTTAATTTTATGAAGAGAAATTTTATAAATTCTTTCTGCTTAATGCCCCCATCAGCTCTTGCTTGTAATTAACAGTACTCAACAGTGGCACTTATTAACCTCAGTAACACTTTGTTTCAAACAATATTTTGCAAAATTGCAGTCTGCTTTTCATTGCTGTGCATTGCTGCATGTCTGGGAGAGATTCTACAGCCACCCATAACCCACTTCATCCTCAAAGCCAGGCATACTTTACATTCAGAGCTTTGAAAACCAGCTAAATTTACACCCAGCTTGCTCTGGAAATAAATCTGCTCATTTAGATGAGGTCTCATTTAAAATGGCTTAGCCCAATAATTAATCATTTCATTCTCTTTATATATTTGTGGGTGTTTGAAAGAAGTTTGATTAGTTACCAGTGATTACACTTCCCAACACCCTGCAAAGGAAATAATAAAATAAAACCCGTCAGGCTTTTGCAAGGATTGCTGGGGCTGAATTTGGGCTGAATTTCATAGCAACTTACTAACTGGCAATTATTTGTCTGCCTTTAACAGGAGCTCCATCATGAATGAGGTTATCATCCAGAAGTTATACCCAGCTTGTTTTTAAACCTGCAAAGGGAAGATGCTGTGAACAAAGCAGTGATGGCCCACAGGTTCCCCCCCAGGCACCAGGGGGGCAGTGGGGCTGTTTTGGGTCACCTGAGCACAGGTAAACCCACCCTCTGCCACCCCCTGGGACACTCATGCTCCCCCTGCCCATCGTCTGGGCTCCTTCACTAAGCCCAACGAAAGAGAAAAGCTTCCAGTCACTGACTGCTCTGTTGTTTCTAAATGCACTATATTATTTTGAGGAGTCCTGAGATTCAAGATATTTTTCTAATCTAGGGTTTTTGGCTTGTAAGGAGATGGAGAGTGTAAAAGATCATGTTGGTCTGAGTAGATATTACACCTCTAAAGCTGCCCGTGGTTTCTTATCTGTATTGTGGGCAAAGTGGATGGATGTCAGAGTTCAACACACCCATGCTGTTTAACCTGGTGCTATTATCACAATGACCTTAACCAGCTAGGCAGTTCACAGAGCAGGCACTAAACAGAGCATGAGATGAATTTAATGGATTACTAGGGAGTATGTTATTGCAAGGAGAAGCACCTGTGGAGCAACATATTTACCTCAGTTCCACTGAATGAGCATGTTGAAAGTGAATTGGCACAGCCTTCTGCTTTATGAAAGGAAGTATTTTGTCATTCTTCATGCTTTCATTAAGAGGATTTAAGGCAGAGGATGCTGAAATGGTTCTGTGTTAGCACCAAAAAAAAAAAAAATCACAGATTAATAGTGGAGCTTGAAAATAGTAAAGCATCTGAATTTTGCTTTTTCATCAACAAGCCTAATAAACCAGGATGAAACTATTAACATACAAATAGACAACCTTCTGATTAAAACGGCAGCAGCCGGTCCAGGCTGAAAAAGACCTCTTCACGCAGAAAGCAATTATGATGGCGAGTGTTGTCCGATTCACTTCCATTTGCAACAAACCTAGAAAATCGGAATGCAACCAATCATAATTTTGCAGAAAACCTGGTGTTACTTAAAAATGAAGATGCTCTTGATTTTTCTTATAGTGATTAACATTTTAGAAACCCCCAAATGCACTGCAAGGTTGTACTCCTTTGAATTTCTGCTCTAGGCATTTGCTGTAAATAAGAAGTAAACGCTCAGGATAATGTATTGTGGGACACATCCCCAGAGGAAAGATGGATATTATCCTGGATTGTACTACTATAGTATACTTACCTCCATTTCCTGTATCTCCCCTAAGATGGAAAAAAATGTACTTGATCACTATTCCATCATTTAACCATCTCCTGGTGACGATGATTGTAGTGGAAAGACTTTTCCTGCATTTAAAGTCAGGCCATGACAGCTGATACCAGCGGATGTCCCAGCTTGGACATTTTGTTTGGTCACGGCAGGAATGACTAGCACGGAAGAGTTCTCCCTCATGCCAAAGCAGACCTGGTTTCCTGTTTACGTAGAGCGAGCATTCTGCGCGAGCCATCGCAGAACCCTGCCCTCAGCGTGGTCACCCCTCCAAGCAGGGAGGCTTTTCAGTAACTCTCTGCTGGCTTAATTCCCGTTCCTGTGAGGGGAGCATAAGTGGTACCAAGCCCTAAAGAGCTTCCTCTTTCCCCCATTCAGAAAAGGGTGTAAATACATGCTGAAATCCCTGCTCGTTCAGTGGAGTGCAGAGGCTCATCTGTAATTTGAAGCACGTGTTGTAGGACTGGTTGCTTTCTGAGAAGAACATGAGTATGTTGAGATCTTTATTTTGTTTTCAATACACACTGTTCATTTTGGAGAAAGGAGTCAAGATGAACTTTTCCAGGTAGATAGATGTAGGAGTGCCTGTAGAATTATCTGAAGGAATCCACTTCATTTCATCTGAGAGACACAGTTCTCTTGGATGTTTTGAAAATATGTCTTAACATGCTAACTGAAATGTTGAGGCTTTTTGGTATCCATCCTAAGGTGTGCATTTATAGTGCCAGTGAGATCATCATCCCATTACAGTTTCCTTTAATTAACATTATTTTCAATATTCCTGTCCTAGCAGAAGATGAAACTGGTAGCTTCTCATTTGTTTAGGTGGTCCAAGTTTGATCATTATATATTAGGAAAGAATCTGGAGATGGAGCATGCTGGAAGATGATTTCTGCATCACACAGAGTTAAAAGCCTAATTAGACAGCTAAAGTAGCCTCCAAATATGCAGACGCTCTTTTGCACTCCAAAATAGTTGCATCAGCTATCAATCAAGTGGATAAATGATGCAGACAGGCAACTGAGGGTTTTCATTTGTGAGTAATATTAATTGTGGGTGTAAAATGAAAGATATAATAAGTGATGAAGGTACCACTCAATACTTGGATGAAACATTTTCTGAACTTAGCTCCAGATGGGGAGTTCCAAGTGGAACAATTGTATAAACAAATAAAATTTCAGCTTGGCGCTGACCATTGTATGTTCTTGAAAAAATATATAGAAATGTCCATTGATTATTGTTCTCCTTGATTTTGGTTTTCCAGCTCTGTATTCTGGCTTGCTGTTCATTAGTCTGGAGTAATTGGGCTGGGAGAGCAGCATTCAGACCTCAGTTCAATATGCAAGGCAAATGAAATATGCAATTATCTGATACAGAGTCGCAGAATTGCATCAAATGGAAATAAATAGTGCCAAATCAAGACCACATGTTTTTAAGAGGATTATGAATTTTAGTGATATGCAGCTAAATGTCATCTATTTGAAAATAATTGAGGAATTTGAAAAAAGTCCTTTTGAAGATTTTTGTGAATATAGTAATTGTAGAAACACTTGCCAGGATTTTTCTGAGGTCAGTGTGCAGAAGTCAGAAATTCAGACAGAAATGACTCTGTTCCTGATAATCCTTTCTGAATGGGACTCCTGATTGCCCTTCCATGGGGTCTGATCATTTCTCCATTGAAGACTGGACATCTGAACCAATGCTTTCAAGCATTAATTAACCCCATGAGTTTTCAGATAAACCTTAAAGGGATTTTTTATAAATCATGTTTAAATAAACCATTTTTTATCTAAAACCTGAAACATTTCAGAAATGCTTTCTGCTTCCTCTTTAAAAAGTTCTTTAGCAGTGCATTTAGGCATTTCATGTCCTCTGTCTGCAGTAGCTTAACAAAGGACCTTTATATTTTCACTTATTTAGATAGTGGACAGAGCTCTTCACCTCATGTCTGTCGCTGAGGTCTACATGTGGCTGCTAAGCCTCCCTTATCACATGGACGGGTGGAGACAGGACAGCAGTTTTCTCTGGAAAAGAGACAGATGATCATGCCAAGTTGCAGAGAAGTACTGGCAATGAGTTTCTTGGGAAGAGATTGTGACACCCTTTTGACAGGAGCCAACACCCATTCTGAGATGAAAAGCGTTCATCCCACCATCTAACTCCGCAGCGTCTTCTCCAGCAGGAGCTTCTCTGGGAAAACACCCACTGCTGTGTCTGGGGCCAGTGGAGATCCTGTGGCTTGCTCTGGGGATCCTCAGGCAGCAGTACCGACCCTGCCTGTGCTCACGCTTCCTTTTTATTGCATTTTTGCCTGCACAAAATGCTGTGAACAGCCAGCTGGCCACGGCTGAACATGGCAACGGGAGTTAAGCAGGTTTCCCTTGCCTGCTGTCTTGTTTCCAGAGACTTTATGGTGGTATCTTGTCTTGTTTGTCTCTGTATCAGTCTGGTCATCATCATCTATTTTCTGGCAATTAGGGGCTCAGTGTCCCATATTCAGGCAGCAGGAGTCTAACAGGGCTCACATCTCCCCAGGCTGGTGTGGGAGGGTTCACAGGGGAGCCTGCTGGCAGTACCTGCACTGCTGGTTCAGGCAAAATGAACTCTGCATTCACAAACAACACAATTTTGGCTAAATGGAAGCCCAAAGGAATCACTATCTTGTGCTTTTCTCTCACGTGTATTTTTAGACTAACTTCAGTTTGGGTACTAGCTTGCAATAAATCCCATTTTCTGTATGGTTTGGGTTTTGGTGCCTGGGAAAACGTTGTGTAAATCTGTTCATTCAGGTAAACCAGAGTGACATCTGAATTCAGACAGGTCTGCTATAGACACCTGAAACACATACCCAAGATAAAACAATTCCCAAATCTCATTGACAGGTGCAACCAAATAAATAGGCAGTTTTGAAGCTTTTGTAAAGAAGACACTAAAGATTGTTATAACTAAGCCATTTAAAAGACATTTTAAGAGTGCAAAAGGATGAGAGAGTATTTCCAAATGCACAGTGCTAAATGTGACCTTACAGATTGCCAGAAACTTTTGGAAATTGAGGAGATAGCAGTATCTACTATTTGGATAACCACACAGAAAACAAGTGCTGTGAGCTTTGGAAGGCCCGTGGAGCACAGGGATGGGATCAGAAGGCAGAGGTAAGGGAAGGGCACTTTGTGGGCTTTATTGTGTCCCAAGACTGCATCCTATTTCCTACACTAAAGGAGCACATCGTGTTGGGTTTTCTCCAACAAGCAGGATATTGTTTAAGTCCTCTTCAACAAAGTATTATCAAGTTTATTTGGTTTTTTTTTTTGTTTTGCTTTTAATTGGAAGCAGCAGTAAAGTTCAGAGTACCATAGGCAGATGTTACAGGGACACAAAAGTACAAGATAAGGTGCTTCCTACCACAGGAAGGCTATTTTAATAGTTGGTTTTTAAGCTGATATTTATGAAGGAAGGAAAGTCAAAGGCAACAATAATTAATGTCATCATTATGGTGCTGATTTGCAGAGAAACACGGTGGGATTGGGAACTCAGTCATTTGAGCTTTTTAGAAGACTTCAACACCAGATCAGGCAGCAAGTGAGAGACAATAAGCATCAAAATCTAGGTGCTACTGTCTAAATTTTACGTAAGGAACCTATATTTATATAAGAATATAGATTGCAGATGGAAAAAAGTGTTAACAAAAGGGAAGGTAAATTTACAGGTCTCACCATCTTCCCTCATTAGTGGTTCTCAGCAAAACATGCTGAGCTTTGTGACTTTTTATTTATCATTAAAACACAATTTTTGTTATTTGCTGAATGGTTAAAAATTTATTTTCCTGATAATTTGGGGAGGTAGCTGTTTATCATATGGAATGATAAACAAAAGCTGCAAAAGTCTTTTCAAATGGGTTAGTTTGCAGCCCTTTAGAGCAGAGCTTCATGAGTTTATTTGCATCGTCAGGAGAATCTAAACTAATTTAATTCATGGTAGGGAGCATATGTTAATGACTTCTCTGGGTGGAGGAAGGTAATGCACACCTCCCTTCTAACTCAGTGGTCCTGATCTACAAGCAGGCCAATAGATCAAAACCACATTCTATCTCATGGTAAGAATTGAATTCGTGTTCTCCTCAGACGCTTTTATACATCACAAAAACCATTGGTGTGTTTGCTACCACACCAAACTCTCCAAAGGTTGCCTCAGGTACAGGTGGGATGGATCCCTGAGCAGCCTGTGCTGGTGGGTGGCACCCCTGCCCCTGGCAGGGGGATCTCTAAGGTCCCTTCCAACCCAAACCATTCTGTGATTCTGTGATCTCCCTGCCCAGCAGAGCGAGGTGCTGCTCGCCAGTGGGAGAGGAAGGGAGGGAGCTCTCTTGTGAGCTGAAACAGCATTTCTGCTTTGCCAGCTTCCTCCCTTGCAGGCTTGTTCTGACTTAACAACTCTGTGGCCTTCACAGGCTTGAAAAGCTGTATAAAGGAACCAAAAGAAAAGGTATTTCAAGGAATGAAATTAAGAATTGTAAGGATCTTTGAATAACTAGTGTTTTCAAACTGGGTTAAAGCAGACTTAAAGTAATCTGACATGATGTAATCCTTGTGAAGTTGCAGGAAAGCAGAAATTAAGTATTTATTTGGTATTACAGTGTCTAGTATAAGATATTGTTAAGTACTGTCAGTAACTCATTATATATTTATTTTAAAAAATAAGAACTTAAAAGAAAAAAGAAATTTGAGATTAGAGTGTGGTTGCTGTACATGCATTATACATGCTTCTCCTTCTGTTCCACTAATGGATCCTGACTGCCAGAACAGCGAAACGAACCATTGAAATTAGCGGAACTAAGACCCAGATCTATTAGAAATTTTCATTTGCCTCCAGTGTAGAATTTCAGACAGATCATCCCTGATTTCTGCGAAGCATTTCCAAAATATCACAGCTACGCTGTAAAATGAGTTTTCTGTCAAAGGGAGCCAACGTGGTGGTAGAAACTTCTGCTTCCTAATGGCCACACTGCAAAGACATGAAAAGGATGAAACATCTCCAGTGGCACATCATTAATGTTGGTGGCAAGCTGAGGAACTGCTGGGGAAGGAAACAGCAGCAGCAGAAAGAGCCTGAGATGAATGAAGCTGGAGTCATCAGCAGGGAAATGCCACCTTGATTATGCCATGCTCTGAAAAGAACTAAAGGCAAAAACAAAGCCGAAACTAAAGAGGCACAAACCACCCATGTAGGCTTCACTACCTAATCTCACCAGGGTTTTATTACAAGTCACTGCTGGAAAATAGAGCCCCTAACCTGTCAGTCCTGGTGATCTCCCGCTGCGGGAAGAGTGGATAATCCAACAATTTTCACATTCTGAGCAAAAAATCAGAGGTGATTTACAGTTGGAAATGTAGTTAGGGGTCATCAAACAAATAGAATATGGAATGGAATTTATGGGCCACAGTAGTTACCCTTGTAAGGGGAAAAATTCTAGTGAAAATCATCTTAAAATACACTACAGAATTGTCAAAAATCTGGTCTTCAGTACAGAATACTCATCAGAAACCCTCCAACATTAAGTTATGTTTCATTTTTAATGCTGCCCAAGCATGCTCTGCTTTTGCCAAAATAGTGGAACTCTGAGCCTTTGCTGGGACTTTCCATATGACTGTGGCTTTAAGTTATATCCTTCAATTTCTTACTTTTTTTTTTTCTGTTTTGGTAATGGGAATCTTTAATGCCTGGAAAAATTGAGACACTGAAAGAACCTAAAAAATGTATATGCAGGAGAGGGTTTGGGTTTCTCCTGAATCCTGGTCAGACTCTGGAAAACAGAACCAAACCTCAGAACCAAAAATTCCTTCATGAGTTTTCAACATTTCTTCAAGTGCCGAGTTCCAGGGTCTGGTTTACATTGGGAAACCTTGACTCCTGGCTCCAAAGGGTTCAATTAGTCAAAATGGTTGGCAGATGGAAAAATAATGAAGTTCCATCCAGTGTTTTGTACAATAAAAATAGACCCAAGACACAATGGCCTTACCTTGAACTTTGCAGGCCAGCGTCACATAAAGATAAAGAGGGAGTCAGCTTTTAGGAGCTGGGTTATCTACCAGCACACCAACAGTGTGAAGCTGGGCTGCAAGGGCCACAGCCATCAGAACGTGCAGGCTGAGCACATGGTTATTACCTTAATGATTTTTTTAGCCCAGATCGAAGATGCAAATTCTGGCAATGAGAAATAAGTTGACATGGATATTATGAGATTACCAAAACCTCATGATAGCAGTAATAACAATAATCATCTGTTATTTGAAGAGCTGCCGAAATGCATGGAAATTTTAAAATATTATTCTTAGACATCTTTCTCCTAATTGCTTTGTCTTTCCTGAAAATGACAGAAAAGTAGATAGATAACACTTTTCTCAAGCAAATTTTCTTATGCTTAAATACAGTCCTAGATGCCCAAATTCAAGAACTTGTGTTTGAAATTACAACTATGGACCAGAAACATAATGTGTGCCATAATTTGACATCACAATTATTTTTACTTCAACTATCCTGTAAGATATGTGGGCCAAAGAATTAGAACCCATATTATACACCTGATCATTCTGAATAATGAATATATTCACAAAAAACAAGAGGCATATAGGGTAGATTTGCAAATTGGGAAGTGTGTTTACTTACTTTACTACACAAATGATTTATTATAAAATAGGCTGTAGTGAAAATTTTATGGCTGAAGCAATGTTTTTGATAATAAATTATATATTACAGACAATAAAAAGTGGACAGATTCTCCACCACTTTCAATTATGGTACCTGGAAGTACAAGGCACGTGGGCTTTGGAGATTTATTTCTAAGTATAGAATGAAATCTCCAGATTACTGGGGCAGAACAGAGTTCTAGGTTGTAATATTAATAAAGTCTTCCAGAAAGTGCGAGAGTTCCACGTATCCACACTTGCACATCCACATTTTTACATCCGTTCTTGGCTGTCACTCAGGGCTGGATGCAACTGGGTGCTCAACATCCAAAAAGGATGTCGAAATAAATCACACAGATCTCCATGCAAGTCTGATCAAGCTCTGAAAGGTGAGGTAAGTCTGCTTCCTATTGCTCACGTCCTTCCTTTTCTTCCCTAAACCTCTACCAGGTACGATTGGCATCTCTTTCCCTCTCCTGCATCCTGCTCTGAGGCTGCCCTGCCCCATGGGGGCTGCACCCACCATTGCCACCCCACAGTTTTCCACAGCAGTAGGGCTTTGTTACGTGTGTGAGCAGCACTGGGGATCCAGGGTGAGGACAGGAGTCCACAGGGAGGCCTCTGATGGGATATCACGGAGTGTTTTGGCAGCACTGGTGTGGTTGGAGCGTGTGACTGGTGCCACAATGCTTTAAAGAAGGGATGTCTGTGTGTTTGTGTTTGCTCTAATGGTCTGGGCTCCTCTGAGGGTACAGCACATGGCCCCCACCTTTATCTTCATGGAGTGTCTCATGTTTATTTGTGGTGGTAGTCCAGAAAAACCACTGTATCTTTCCCAAATCATATGGTGTTTAGAGGGATAAAGATGTTCAGCTAAGCCTGGGAATCATTAGGTGGCTGCCTTGGAGCCAAGCTGTTTGGATGGGTCTCAGTTTCACAGCTGGCAGAAGAAGGAGAATCTTTTTCTCCTTCAACTGCTGAGACTGTCAGCAGCAAACTCACAGAGCCATCTCACAGTTCTTGGGAATGCATGGAAGGTGGAGTGGGTGGGTGCCCTGTTTGGGGAACTCTAAAGCCATTTTGTTGGTGCATGTGTGTGAGGAGGCTTCTTCAAATCTGGAACCCATTCTTTATTGTTTTGTGGTTGGGGTCCAAGTATTGGATTTGTCTAACAGTCTCCTTGGGATAACAGTGGAAGATCTTGGTGTGTAAAGTAGGATGTGGCAAAGGTGGAGGGTCTCAAGAGGCAGAATTTTTCCTTTGGGTCATAACAGGAGTTTCACTCCACCTCAACATCCAAGTGAGCATTCAAAGCGCTGATTTCTCTAATGTCTCAAGGGCCAAGCTTCATGGGTTCAGCCTGTCCCAAAGCACATGCTTCTGACTTGACACAGCTCTCCTTAGAGGCCAGGAAAAATCAATGTATACCATTGTGTTAAACCCAGTGAGGATTAGCAGAAGGGATGTGCTAATGAATTCCATGTGAATATGCTGCAGCAGACCAGTCCTACAAAGCACAGAAAAAATTTGGTAGAAAACCTGCCTGATTTTGCTTTCCAGCTTGGACTGATGGCTGAGCCTTCTCCTACCTGGAACCAGGGCTATTTCCTGGGATGCTACTGGCATCACTGGGGTGGTGTGAGGTGTGCTACCCTGCCCCACTCTGCGTGGGCAGAGCTGCTGCTGCACAGATCAGAGCAGGCAGCACATCTTGATGTCTGCTGCAACTCATAAGGTGAAGGCTTTGATGTAGGTCCAGGACCTGGCCCTATGATGCAAGATGCACTGCAAAACCTGCTTTTCAGGGAGCACATCCGTAGCCATGGGATCTTCAGAAAAAAAAAAATCTTGCCCATCAGGAAGCCTGTAACAGTGATCAGTCCTCAGGACTCCCTGGAGAAGAGTTCCTTGTCCTAGATTTGACATTAGTATCCTCCACCTCCGGGGAAGCCCAGGCCTGTCTCATGCTGTTACATGAATTACCAAAGCAAAGGCTTTAGGTTTTGCTTCCAGCTCAAAAGCTCTTCAGTTCCAGCATCAGTTCTCCCATTGGAAATGCTAAAATGCCTATTTGTGTGATGTATTGTAATTGAGTTTAGTTGTAATACCTCAGAAATACATTGCACTGAAACCCTCGAAGTTTTCACTAGAAGAGCAGCTATGCCAGCTGGCTAAGAGAAACTGGTGTGATAATTTTTCTACTTTTTCACCCACTTCCTGGTACCTCAGTATCTTCACTTTTACTGCTTTTCACTAGCCTGGCTCTGCCTCTTTGGCAGTGCTCCTGTGCCCACGTGCCTGCACGCGCACACACAGGCTTGGGCAGATATTCCTAACCTGACTTCACACTTCATCCCTCCCCCTTGTCAATTGTGAGAAAAAAGGGGAGGAAGAATGAAAACAAAAGTGTTTTCATTCAACAGAGAAATGAGGCAAAAATAGAAATCCAAGGGTATGGTGGTTGCAAGGGATGCCCAGAAATTTCCTTCTGGAGTCTCTTTTAATCATCTCTCATACTTCGCCTCGCTGCTCTTCTTTCAGCTGCTCAGGCCAGGTTTCTTGGTACACTTTTACTGCCAAGTGCTATTATAACCAAACTGCTGTGATCTTTAGCCAAATCTTAGGAAAGAAGTGGGTGTGCTGAAGCATTGGTGAGCCAGTGAGGCAACTCTTTACCAGGGCTGGAATGGCAAACATGACTGTACAGATGCGAGCTGTGTGTGCAGGGCTGCAATGCTGCCATGGGGTCTGGTTTCAGCTGCTGCAGCAGGGATGTCCTGAATGTCTAACATACACAACCCTCTGAGCTACAACCACCCAGACGCTAGCACACAACACAGATAACAAGAACCATTTTAAGGTGCTGGGTACCTGAGACAACATCTGGGATTTGCTGACGTGTCCCCAGGCTGTGCTGACAAAGTGCAGATCCCCAGCAGCAATAACTGAGGCTGCACTGAAACTTGTGCCCAGGCCATCCTGGAGAGGAATCACCAGGGAGGCAGAAAGGCTCCCATTGGACTGTCAAGGCCACATCTCATGGCTCATGGTGGGCTCCACAGCTGTGCCTGGCTGGCTCTGGGTAAGGACAAAAGTGTGGCTGGAGTGTGAGGAGAGGCAGAGCTGGAAACACAGGGCCTTTACAAGTTGATCCTCTGAAGGGATAAAACACCATTTAAACACACTAATTTCTCTTAAAGCCCTTGGTCTGAGTGAAAGACCAAAAACCTCCAAAATGCTATGCACAAGTGCAATGAGCTTGCAGGTTCCCAGAGCTTACACCAACTCTGTGCCATACATCTGCAATAAAAGAGTCTCTATTTGCTTAGCAGATGTGCTGGAGTCATGTAGAGTTCAAATTTACCATACCCATCAAGATGCAAATCCCAAATTTCGTTGAGCATTGTCCCGTTGGTAAGGATGTTACATGCAGGTCAGGATTCTATCTCCCCCCCAAGCCCTGTAAATGTGTTTATTCATTCTGTTTATTTTCATTTCCCAGTTTCCACATGTCGCTCAGTCAGATTTTCTGTTAGCAAGACTGAGAGACGAGTAACATATGTTACCCCACAACTGACCTTGAAGGGGAACTGAAGAAACCATCTTCCCCAGGGCTGAGTTGTAATTCAGACACGAGCTTGCTCCGTAGAGGTCCTTTTCTGAAAAGACACTGCCAACTGCATCATAAGCCCTGGAAACATTCCTGCCTGCATCGATAGCAGAGCGTGAAGTACGTACCAGGGGGATGTTGAGGATTTAGCCTTCTGTGCCACCCCTCCCTCGGCTCTCATAAGCAAAGCAAACAAATTCTTTGTGTCTTAGAAGATTTAGATAATTCAGCCAACTTGAGTCGTTTCCTCGCAGGCCTGGCTTTTCACCTGAGGGACTAGGTTTGCTGATCCTGCCCAGGTTAAAATGACTGAAAATCAATGTGGTTTGACAGCTGTGGGAAAAAAAAATAAATATATGGATGTACAGGCTGTTGAGCAACAAAGACTCTTCAAGTGGATACAAAGTGAGGCACAAAAAGAAGCCCTTGTCTCTGATCTTCCTTACAGGCTCTTGATTCACGGCAGTCTGGCCAGTCACAGAGCTGTCTGCGAGGGTTGGTCTGACTCTTCCATGGTGTTTTCCACCTCCTGGCACATTCTGCTCAGGAAGGAGTCACAGGACGGCCATTCAACTCTCCCCTGTCCTTGGCTGGTTGAGCTGGGCACGTCAAAGAGGGGATGGGTATGTCTGCATGGCCTGAGCCTGATGTTGCAGCCTGGCAGGGTGGTGCCCACTGCCCCACTGCTGAGCTCTGTTTGCCTTTCAAACAGCAAAATGTGGAAGTCCTCAGCCCTGGAGCCCAGCTCCTGAGGACATCTGGGTGGGCAGGGCGTGTTGGGGGTGGCACTGGGGAATGAAGGTGCTGTGAGAGCAGGTGCAGAATGGGGCAGTAAGGCCAAGCTGATGGTTAGACCCAATTCCATTTATCTCCTGCGTGAGTACTCCAAAGCAAGGTCTGCAAAGCAAGTCTAGGTTTAACTCGGAGTCAGTTATCTTGTCACAGCTCCCACAGGCCACCTGGATGGTCAGAAAATGCTGAATTCAGACACCTCCATGCCAGAGGCTCCTTCTCTGCCTGTCACCCCCCATAGATATCAGCTTTCCTGGTCCTGCCATCCACCACTGACCTCAGGAGTTTGTATAACCTCCCCCTTTTTCCCCCCAGTATGACTTCTTTCTCTGGGGGATGTGATCACTCTGTTTCCTACAGCAATTCAGAATTGAATTACATTCGAAGCATCTGGACAACATTCTCAGTCACATGGTGTGATTCTTGGGGCTCTCCTGTGCAGGGCCAGGAATTGAAGATCTTTGTGGGTCCATTCCAACTCAGGATATTTCATGAATCTATGATTTTCCCTGAAGGTTTAGCAGTTTGGGAAGGGGCAGTCTGTGTGAGCAGGTATCAGAGGCTGCCTCATCAGCTTGGTGTCACCCTCTGGTGAAATCTCAGATCAACACGGAGCTGCGGCACAGAGAGGAGATAAATGTTACATTCAGCATGACTTGCCAGTTCTGACACACAGGAACACTAAACACATACCCTGACAAAATCCTAAAGTCACGCCAGTTTGAATCCAAAAACCTGTCTCCTCAGTTAGCGCTTAGTAACAATTTCATATCATTTTCCCCATGTAATTAAAATGTCTTTCCTGAGCCAAAAAACAAAATTTTCTTTACAGTAGGCAATTCTTATGTAAAACTATTTTTCTCTTTAGTTTCTGTCAGTTTAATGTATGATTTTGGGATCCATTTTGGGAGTTATGACATTGCCTATCCTGGTAATGTGGTTGTGGGGAAGGAGGAAAGTAAACTGTGTACTTGGACTTCAGCTGGAACCAGTATCAGCTCAAGTTCTAGATTCAGAAAATGTTTCCACAGGTTTATGGATACTACCTATGGCTGGCAATGGATATAGTAAAGTGTCACTAGTGAAGGAAGGTTTGTTAATGCCCATGGCAGCCCAGTAATACCTCTTGTCATGACATCTGTGTTAAAGAGAGGTGAATCAGGTCATGTACACATTTTCTCAATATTTTCATACTGTGAGTTTGATTTCGACTGTTTTTCACTTTTTTTTCAGCTCACCCATGACTCTTGCTCTCCAGCAGTGCTCAGCAGCTCCTGAGAGACCTGGAACTCTCCGTGGCCATCCCCTTCAGCCAGTTTGGGGTGTACACATCTTCCCCTTGTTCCTTTGCCCCTTCACTTCTTCTCCAAAGAGCTGCATTTCAGTTTAGTGCCACTTTTGGAAGTGTGGGTTCCCATGATCTCTCTGATGTGCCAACGGGCTCACTGGCATTACAGGTCAGGGTTTGGGTCACCACCCTAAAAATGGACTTATTGGCAAAGGAACAAAGCTCAGAAAATAACATTTTAAACTTGTCAAGTCTGATTTACAGAAACCCTCCATGATCTAGAAAAGGAACAAGCAATGATTGTGTTCTACTCCACCCTAATTTTAATTATAAAAAATGATAGTATAGTTTTCCAGTTGACATCCCTGTATAGGAAATAAGTAGAGTTGGAGTAAATCTTCCAAATAAACATATCTCTCAGACATAAACATGATAAATCTTTTCTTTTAAGAAAGATATAAAGAATGGTTAACTTAAAATATGCATATAATAACATATTACCCGCAGCTTCTCATGTTTAAAAAGATTCCATATGCTGGGAAAACCCATAAAATAAAACCCAAGAAATGCTGCATCCTCTTTCTATTAATTTGAAACAGTCACTTAATGGGAAAAAGGAAAAGACAGAAAAAAATAAAACTGGTGGAACAGAATTATTTTATTTTTTCTTAGAAAATCCCAAACAAATCAGTAACTCCAACATTCCAATCTCTTCATCCTGTTTTTAGTGGTGTATTAATATGTAAACTCAATACTTCTGTTGAAAAATAGCTTTGGGTAAGGAAAAAATGGTAGCAAATTCCAGGGTGGCCTTACTAGCATTTTTGATTGAAAAAACTTGGAAAAATGTTGTTGTTTTAGGATGATGAGAAGTGCTGCCATCTCTTGTGGTTTACCCAGGATTGTCCCAAGTTTGACTGTTGTCTCTGGTTTGGTTTAAAACCTAAAAAGAGGCCAGTAACCATGGCTCCCTCTCTTCCCCGTTCTTGCCCCATATTTAATGAGTGATTGATTTTAAAATTGTCCCACTGAAGAAGATTTCTGTTAAAGTACCATGGATGAAACAGTCTACCTTTCCTTTTTTTTTTTTTTTTTTTAAGAGGAGTTTATATCTCCAAAACAGTGTATTCCATATGACTGTGGGCTGCAGAGCTGAGGTGGTGGGACCTGGGGCTAGGAGGACTTGAGCTCTGGGCTGATTATGCTTTTAATTTGGTTTAGAAACTGGAGAAAATAATTAGTATTTCACTTCATTTGTGATCCCCCTTGTTTTGTCAGATATTTTCACATGGAGAGCACTTGATAGAGAGATGCTGGCAGGGACACCCAGAACTGCTCCTCCAAGGAACAGAGCAGAGTATAAGGCTTTAGGGATCAAAGCCTTACATGGGGAACGGGACTGTCCTGTTTTCTTATCACAGCCCGATGGTCAGAGCCCTTCCTTGCAGACCTATTTTCAACTGTCTGCCTTCAGTTTGAGTTATTTCCACTCCTCATACATCACTGTCCTGTGAAACTTTTGATCTTGATCAATTGTGGATGCCCCATCCCTGGAAGTGTTTAAAGCCAGACTGGATGGGGCCCTGAGCATGCTGGTGTAGCAGGGGGTGTCCCAGCCATGGCAGGAGGTGGAACCAGATGAGCATTGTTCTATGCTGTTTGGGCTTTTGGCTGTCCAAGCGGTCGAGGCTCCCACCCAGCTTCAAATTCAAGGCTCCTCACGCCCCAGAGAGGCCATGAGCCTGAGCAGAGCTGGGGACATGCCAGGCAGGGAACGAGGAGCTGCACAAACCCACACCCTGTGCTGAGCCCCTGCAATTAGACAGGGGGTTTAACCAGCCCAGTGTAGCCAGGCAGTGCTTTCCCAGCGTGGGCAACCCAATGCCCTCTCTGTGCCCGCAGAGGGGCTCACCTGTGGCTCTGGTGGAGGGGTTAAAGCAGGCTGGGCCAGGCTCCAGCTGCCTGCACAGCGGTGTGGGGACTGGGCTGGGCCAGCTGTGAGCTCAGCTATTCCCCCCAGACAGCAGAAAAGGGCTGAGTCTCCAGCACTGCGATTAGCATGGGGGGGAGGTGGGTTTTTGTTGTAGGGAAGGAGGTGGAAAAAAACTGTGTTCCTTGCTGAGCAGTGTCTGGGGAGGGTCTGGGCTGTGCAAAGCTGTCCTGAGAGGAGCTCTCTTGGCAGAGGGGTTAAGAGAAGCCTGACCCGCTGACTTCTTCACTTAACGTCCAGGCTGGGGAGATGCTTGTTTAGCCCAAAATGTTGGGTGAGGCAGTCAGCTGGAGTTCAAGATCCAGGGACTTAATGTCCCATGACTGAGTGTAGCTTGTTTGACCTGTAGTGCAGATCTTGAGAAGAGGGAGCAGGAGTGTTTTTATGGTATGTGCTGAGCCTGCTCTCCCTGACTCAAACACCTCGTGGAAAATGAATAATTGAACATACATGTGACTATGTATAGACCCTTCTTCAAACAGAACCTGAAATGGGGCAGAATATCTTCCAACTTCATAGACTTTTGCTCCTGCTAACTGCACAGGACTGGCCATAAAATCTATAGGGACATGGCTGTATAGCAGGGAGAAGGCTTTTCAGCCCACGCTTTTCAGTCTGAGAAGTGGCCTTCAACTCTGAATTCTTTAAGCCAAGCAGTGTAGTGAATTTCTGCCTTCAAACTGAGCTAGAGTAGAAGGAAAAAAACAAATTAATTTGGATTTTTTTTTTTAATATTATTTGCCAAGCCACACTGCTCCCTGCTAAAATCAAGTGATGTTACTATTGGCACAGTGGGTTTAAACTCACTACTGGGTTTTGCATGTTTTAGTAAAGGATGAAAGTGATTGAATGAGATTGTCTATTAGCGGCAGTAGATCAGCAGTTTCTTCTTTGTAGTGATGCAACTGATTGTTTGCCGAATAATGCAGAGAGAATAGACTCAGCGTGCAAGCCCTGTAAACTGTCTGAAGGAAAAGAAATGTCCTTTTTTCCCCCCAATTGCTTCCAAGCCAGTAGCTGCTTCTAATATTCCTGTATCCAGTGTGAGCCCAGTAGTGTTCAAAACACACATCTACTATTTGTCAAGAGCAGTAATTGTTAGGAGAAAAGGATGTTGAGGAAAGCAGAGTGGAAACAGTATAAGAGGGCTGGTTGTGGAACTCCCTGGGCTGCATTTTGGGGTAGCATGGTTCGATTCCTGGCTCTGCTACATCCTTCTCCTGTGACCTTGGAACAGTCTCTCAGTCTGCTCAGTCTCAGTTCCACACAGGTGTGAAAACAGGCACCATTCATATGCAGTATATCCCGAATAAATGCCTATACTGTGTATTAGATGCATTCTTGTATTAAGTGGTAAAGCGAGAACCAATTCTGCAAAGACTTGTGTGATGCCCAGGGTCCTGATTTCACATTGCAACAATGGCAGTGCAAAGCTCAGATTAATCCTGTCCTTCTAATTCTTGACAATGTTTGTTATCTGAATGCTGAGTTTAAGTAGATGCTTATTTTTAGCCTGCACATTAGTGGGCGAGGGAATGAAAGGGGAGGATCTCCCACACCAAGCAATTGGGTTTTTTCTATGTAAATACATGTCGCATGACATTACAGACAAATAAAGGGTTCTTACCACTCATAAGGTGTTATGGTAATCCTTCACAGGGTCCTTTTAATGAATAAACCAGGGATGCTTCATGAGTCGTTTATTAAGGGTTAATGATGTATCTTCTCTCCTTGGCATCATTCCCAGCCTAAATCAAGCCTGCTTCATCTCATATGGATATGAAAGACAAACTGTACAGATTGAAAACATCTGTATACTGAGTGAATGAACCACATGGCAGCAGTGTCATGCAGAGATTTACTTAAAACTGTCCCCTTTTGTTTGACTTTAGAGGAACAGCACAAATAAATACAGTAGGTTCTGTTTAAACAAAGAGGACTCTGATCAATAGAGGTTTGTATAGCTTACGACCTTCAACTATAAACAAAAAATTGGGGTAAACCCCACAAGTCTCAGGTCAATTGCCATCTTATTTACTCTATTACGCCACTAATGTTCTAATCTCTCTTGCATATAAAATGCTTTATACAAACCATCTTGCTTTGCTTCTCCATTTTCAACAGAGAGAAAAGGGAAGGTTGTGCTTGATTCAGAGCAACCTGTGAGTGTGGGTAGGAGTGTGCTGTGAATTCAGAGAACACAGACAAACCTGGTCATGCAAATTTCACATTCAAATGAATTTTGGTTGAGGTTCCTAATAGTTTTTTGGTGCTTTTTGAGAGGGTTCAGGCATCCACAAAGAAAAGTAAAACGGTTTGTGGTTCACCATAGCCAGACCTGGGCACAAAAACATGACAGAGGCAATGCCACTTTCTAGTAGTTGATCTGTTCTGGCTGTGAGCAGGGTTTATCCCTTGGAAACACTTGAAAACATTTGCAAGTATCTGCTAGGGACTGACCCTAGCTGCAAGCCTTCATTATTATTATTTTTGTTGCTGTCTCCCAGCAAGATTAAGTAATTCCAAATACTGAGGGGATGACACTCCTGCATGAGTTCTGCCCTCATATCTAGAAATAGCTAACTTGAATTGTAATTACATTTTTTTTTTTTCTGGCACATTTTCTCATTTTCTAGAGGGGAGAGACTATTATCTTCATCTGTTTCTGTCCATTTTTATCTTCCCTGGATAACTCTTAATCCTTATGGTCAATTTTAGCAGAAGACAAAAGAAGGGGAAAAATGTGCCTATACTGGTTTGTGAATATAGGCAGCACGGCAGAGGATAAATACTCCAGTCATGCCTTTCCCAATGGTTGAGTCTACAGCAGGAGCCTTCATGAGGAATCAGAGGGGCCAGTCAAGACACATAAAGCCAGGAGAACCCAGATTTATTAGCCTTGCTGCTCAGTTATTTAGATGTTTTTCTTTGCTGAGGACATTCCTGTTCCCATTGACTCCGATGTTCTCAACTTCAGTGTTATCTGCTCTAATCTAGGAAATACTTCACTGCTGCTTCAAGTGCATTTTCTTGTGGAATTCAAATCCTTTTTGGAGGCAATGTAGGGGTAAGTCCCACTGGGCACATGCCTTTCCTCAGAGATTTGAGAGATTTGGAGAGATACTTCTGGACGTTGTCTGGTTTTGAATTTATATTGGGGTTTTCTTGCTTGAAATGCAAAGAACAGCCAGGTATTGCTTGCCTGCCTATGTTCTAGTTCCACGAGCGGGGTGAGTTTTGTTCCATGGAGCCGCATCTCAGCCCCACACCTCACTGGGAGAAAACTTTCCAGATGTCTCAGTTTTGCAACTGAGCAGTCGTGCCCTTGTCGTGCTTCCAGCATTTCCTCACAGCCCGCGCTCGGGCCCAGAAACGAGAGCTGCAAGTCCCAGCCTCAGCAGTAATTGTCTCCCCCATCATTAAATAATTGAGCTAGTCCTGCAATCTGCAGCCCAGCAGCTGAGACACTACCTCATAGCTGGTGGGTCGCTGGCAGCAGGTTTGACAAAACCCTTCGGGGATGGCCGCTGGAGACTCTTTCCTGGCAGGTCTCAGCTTGGTTTGTTGGGTCAGTGGGGAGGCAGACAGGGCTGGCCACGCCAGGCCCGTGCCAAGCCACGCTGGCCAAGACTGGCTCAGCTTTGGCTGTACCTTCCAGCACAGCGTTACAAATACTGAAGAAGGGGTTGTGGCCCTTCGTTGAAGAAAGGAAGGAAATTTAGGTATCGGAGTCCTTGGGAGATGCTGTTTTGCTGCCCTCTAGGCAAAGATTAAAGCTTAAAATGTGGAAACTTCAGAAAATGCTGTCCTGAGCACACCAAAGCAAAGCAAAGGGCTGGGAAGGTTGAAAGGCTTTTTGTGGGACTTCATTAAGGTGTGAGTATAAAATCTGAAAAAAGATCTCTGGGCTCAGATAAGAAAGATCCAGTGGTGTACAACAAAGAATTATCAGTAAAGGCATCATAATGACAAAGTTCTTTTATATTAAAATGATGTCATGTAATGGGTTGAAGAACAAGAAATAAATAAGCTGTGCAGATCTCCTTTATCTAAATAATTGTTTTCTTATGAGTTAGGCTAAAAACTTCTCATATAATTCCTGTCCTTTAATGGTAAAAATGTATTTAATGAAGACTATGAAACTATTTTAACATTTCAGTAGCATGCCTCATCTAGAGAATCCTGGAGTGCATCACTGAAATGCAAATTTGAGAGAACCATGGAAATAGGGAACAGGATATAGAACGAGGGCTAAATGGGGAGTGTGTCACCACAGGGCTCTATGGTGAATATATAACCTTGTTTTAAAGTGTAAGAACTATTGTATGGAGATTTAGATATTTTTAAACTAAAATATATAATTGTATGACTTCAAGTGTTGAGTATTCTCTTACAGAACTGTTCCTTGAGGATAAATCTTCATTTCTCTCATCTGAAGAGCTATGCTGAGATCTGCCTGTGGAAAATTACTTTCTAGGAGCAAGAATCACAAAGGACCTTTGCTTTCAGGCTTTTGTCAGAGGTCCACAGCATAATGAGCAAAATGGAATGAAGAGTATTAACCTTTGGAAGATGAAAGGTAATCAGGACTGAACCAGTGCTCCCCGTGGTTAGACCACAAGCTCTTATGAAAGCTTTATGATAGTTCTGTTTGTGTATCTCAACAGTTCCTAGGGAGACATTTCCATATGTCATATGCTATTGGATAAAATATATATATAGTAGTTGATCCTGAAGTGTTAAAGTCTCATCTCTTAAACCAAAACAGATACAGTGACCTTAGGAACAATTGGCTCTTGACTGCTACCCACACGATGCAGAAAATATTAAGGAGGTGGAAAATGAGCTCAAGTTTCTAGTTTCTATAATTGTGAATCAACACATTATTGTACTGTGAATGTTTGCTTCCCTTTTGTCTTTGTAGGCAAAAGATCAAATTATTTTCTCAGTTTATCGGGACAGAAGGGACACTTGGGAGGTAATTTGGAGAATACCACCAAGCAATAACCTTTTCAACGGGGCTTCAGTGGTTTTTGTGCTGGTCCAGGACACAGAGGCAGCTTTGCTGGGAGCTGCAGGAGAGCTGTGAGCTGTGTGACCTTCCCCTGTTTGCTCAGCGGGGGCATGTCTCCCTGCTGCTGTTGGATCTTTTTATCTGCTTATGCCACTGGCGGCCATGACCCCCTTCTTTCTCATCTGGGCTCGACACTGACCTGCCTGACTCTGAGCTGCGCCGGGGCTGGTTTGAGTCACTGGATTTCCTTGGCTGCCAGGGCTGGGATTCCCTTTCGTTCAGCAGGGCTTACCTCAGCCCACAGCCGGTGAGCAGCTGTCCCTTCTCTCCCGCTGCTATCTGCACAAGAGCCATCCACGTCATTTGTAGTGTTTGTAAGTTTTCCAGAGCTTTCAGTTTGTGCAGAATCCTGGAATGTATTTATCATTCCCTACATTTTTCTGAAAATAGGACATTAAAACCTGCTCTTTGTAGCTATCTGCTATATCATGAATGGATTCAAGTGTATTGATGTTTTAATTTGTCCTGTGGCTTGGTCACATTGTTTCAGTGGGTAATATGGATGTTTGACTGTGGTCTGGTGAACCAGAAGTGCAGTGTGAGAGCCGGAACAGGTTGGGAATACAGCTGGTTTTCACTGAAGAGAAGATAGATGTTTAATGAATGCACATTAATAAAAGGATTTGCATAGCAAGAATGAGATCCACCTGCTCTTTAGGAATGTCTGGGATGAAGTGGGTGTCTCCTTGGGGGAGAATATGGGATACACCTCTGAAATGCTGTAATGAAATCATATTGAACTAGATGTTCCTCTCAGCCTAAGCTTTCCCAAGAACTGGGAACTTGGAGTTAATTCCCAACAGAAGCATTGGATTAGGCAGAGAAAGGAAAGCATTCAGGGAGAACTGCTGGAAATGCAGAGGAGTAGTCACCCAGTCTTCTCACAACTCCATAGTCTGAAGTCAAAAAAGGTCTCCCCTAGCAAAAAAAGCCTGTGTTTTAAGATGTGCTGCCAGCAAACAAGCAGTTTATGAGCCCAAACTCACTGCCACAACCTCAGTTTTTAATAAGGAGCATCCCTGTACAGACACATAGGAGGCCTCCTGTGGGCACAAGCATTGGGACTGTACCCTGAGAGACTGAATTCTCTCCATCTGCAGAGGTTGACAGACCCCAAACACACAGAGGCAGCTCTACAGCTTCTTGACATACCTTTAGATTTTCCTCAAGCCCTTGCTGTGCTGGGGTCTATGTCAACATTTGGGATATTTCCATCAGCACCAGATTTAAGGTGTGAGAGTATTTCCCCCCTTAAGCTTACACCAGACTCTCTCATGGGCTGGTTTCATTGCTAATGATCCCAGAATGACAAGACTTTGAATGCTGGGAAGGATGAATTTAAGGAAAGAAAAAAACAGTAAAAAAAAAGAAACAAAAAATTTGGTTATCTCTCAGGAGTGGTGGAGGCCTTGCTGCTGGCAAGAAAAGGCAATGGCACACAGTGTTTGCTTTTTTGGCTCCTCTTGCTGGTTTAAAATTTCAACAAGGGGTTATTGCAATGATGAGACAGTTCAGTCCAAATAGCTTTTACCCTGACAAAGAACTGTTTATCTCTTTGGAAGAGGAGGACTCATCAGTGCTGGAAAGATTTCATATACCTGGTCTCAGAATCTCTTTCCCCTCAACTGCTGGAACATGAAACCTTCCAGCTGCCTCTCAACACACTTTGCTCAGAGAAGAGAAAATATTACAAATGAATGTTTCTAAATCCCTCATTCAGTGTACTGAGGGCCAGAGCCTGAAGTAAGACTCCTGATAAATATGGGGATCCAAATCTGGCCCTCTGAGAGCTATCATCCATTACACACAAGCAAAAGAGCGGCCTGATTTTAAGATCTGACTGCTCATTGCAAAGCTTATTTTGTTACATCAGCAGGCCACAAGGTTCAATAAACTATGTGGCCTTTATCCATTCCATATGTACTGGCTGCCTCCTGTAGTTTCTATGTATTTACCCTGTATATGAGCTTTAAGGGAATCTGATGCCTTTAGACAGTAGAAATGCAGATAATTCTCCAGTTTGCAAAACCCCATTTAAGTTTGATTTTGCATCAAAAAATAATGCCAGTAATTGCAATTTTTGTTTCTGAGATACAGGCTTCCAGAGAGGCTTGTGATTCAGAGGATTTTATAGGCATTGAAATTTGATGGATTAATTGTTAATAAAAGTTAGATTGGGTAAGTGAATACAAACATCATATTGAGTTTAGTGTTTACATTGGCTCCCAAATGCTTTTAAAGGGCAGTTTTGGACAGAGATGCCTGACAGAATTTTTGAGTTTTGTACCTCGAAAGTTATTTAACTGGAGAAGTATCCCTGCTGACAACACCAGAATTTTCTTCTATTTTTTCTGTTGGACGCGGTTTTTTTTGTTGTGGTTTTTTNTTTTTTTTTTTTTTTTTTTTTTATCATGTTATCACTATCTCCTATCAGGATCTCACTGTACAATAGTGACCTCTGATGTAAAGGAATCAGGAGTGCCACTTGCAAGCCCAACCATACAAGCCTTGCTGAGCAATTATCAGCCTATTCAGCAACAGCTTAAAGGGAAGGGACGTGTGTGCACACCCACACGTACACACACAGGCAACTGGAAAGCTGGTGATAAAATAAAATTGAGGACCACAACACTGAGGGATCTGGAGCTGTTAATTTTTATAGCTGATACAGACACTAATATTTTATGAGGGTTGGAACTATCAGTATAAAACAGTAATATCTAGCCTTACCCTTTTTGTTTTAATACAAAGATAAAACTATCAGTCGAATAGAGCAGCATTATGGTTAATAGACCTCCTCTTTATGGACAGACCTATCTTCCTGTTTCCTTTTGTCAATATTTATAAAAGCAGGAGGATATTTGTGCCTAATCCTATCCAAAATCCATGGATTGGTTTCTTTAAAGAAGCATCCCCTCCGTTCACTTATATCTCAAGGCATATTTCAGCTGAATAGCAGAGCTGGACTGACCCTAGCCAGATTTTAAATGCTGTAGTTTGTGGAATGGCTTCCTTTGCATCAGTGCAAACTCTGAAGTGGCACTGGGAAATTGGATAAGAGACTTTTCCCTGCAGAATTTACATGACTGCAAACATCCAAACTCCTCAAAAGTGCTGTCCTTGTCCTTGCTCTAGGGACACACCAGGGTGTCTCCTCTGAGTGATCTCCATCATATTTCAGAGGTTCACAGCTGGCCCAGAGGCAGCACTGGTGGGCCTGTTGGGTGTCTTTGCAGAGGCTACAAGATGGTCCTTGAGATCAGGGGAATGAGTTGCAACAGGGTGGAAGAGAAATTAGGGAGAATGCTGGCCCCACGTTGTGTGGCAAGTCTATGCCCATGACCCTTTAGAGTAAAGAATAAATATTATATCTTAGGAGTAATAACACAAATATTTATTTCCATCTTATTCAACAAAGGATGCCAATGACATAATATTTTGAAGAAATACGATATTTTATTGGATGCAGTTTTAAGAAATGTGTTGGTATACTGAGAGTGTCTCCTTGCTCTACACATTACATGCAGAGCATAATTTTATGAGTAGAACAAGGGCAATTTCAGAGGCAGGATGCAGAACTGGTACTCAGGTGATCCACACAATCTCAGACTTCCTCTGTGGCTTTATTTACCCCTTGTGACTGTTTGACAACCTTTATGAATTTAAAAAAAATATGCTCCACAGGAAAGTTATACTTCAAGGCACAACAATTTGAAAAGTTTTCAAGCATTCATGTGGTGGAGGTCATGCAAATGTATGGTTCAGATTCCTGGAAAATGCTACTGGTTCTGAGTTGGTTTCAGGACATTAGTCATGACCTAAAATTTGCCATAAGCAGGAGGACACAGAACAATCTGAGCTCTGAACTGTCCTCATGAGATCTTATTATTTATATTTTCTGATGGGACTTTATCAAAACTGCTAAAGCCTGAGGAAAAAAAATATGAATAAACAACTAATGGTTTATAAACTTTCAATGAATTAATGTCTCTTTTTCAGTTTCTGAAAAGCGAAAACCAGGGTTTTCCAGAGTCTTTGCAAGCCCAGTGCTAATATTTTGGAAAAACACATGTGTTTAGGAAGTACTTGGATGATCTGCGATGTAGAGTGACTTCTTCAATATATTGAAAGAAAGATGTGTATGCTTTGTAATCTGAGCCCTGGCTGGGCATCAAGCTTCCCATAAGGCATTCTGTCCTAGCAGCAGCCAAGAGACCTGATACTAATAAAGCTCCAAGAATTCAAGGTGTTCGTTAATATTCAGCTCTAATGAATGCAGCATGTGTTTTGGAATAAACTACATGCTTGAATGAGGACCTCTCATTCAAGAAGGTGAGGTGCATAGTCGAGTGATTAGACTTGGCAAAAAGCAGTTGTTGTGTGGGAATGACACCAGCCGGGTAATTGTCAATGCTCAGCACGCGGCTCCTCCGGCATCACTCGTAGGTGCACGAGGCTGAGCCGCCTGGATGTCCCAAACCATGCTCCACTGGTGAATCCCTCGGGAGTGCCATCACTGAGGAGTCCGTGCGGGCTGGCACAAAGCTGCTTTGCATTACAGCATGGTTGTTTCAGGCTTGCTACACATTCGGCTGAATGCTCGGCCCTTTTCACTCCCATTTGTTAAAATTCTACTCCCTTCCAGTAAGCTGAAAATGGCTCAGCTTTTTGGGGGGCCATTTGTTAGAGCTTCAGCTGCACCAGGTCAGCCCAGTAACCCACAATGGCAATGAAAAACTTCGAATTTCTTACAGCAGAGGAATAGAACCTAAACATTTCTCCTCGTAAGACCTAAAAATCCACCAACCTCAGAAAACGTCTTCAGTCTTCAAAGCAAGCAAGATCTGTTTGGTAGTAATCACTTTGGTCCAGCTGCCTATTTCCAGTGGTGAACATGCAAGGGATGTCTTTCCATCCTGATGCGTGTAGATTTTGGGCCAAAATTGGGTCTTCTGTTGCTTAATGGGATGTTTGGGTGGAGGCCCTCATTTCCATATAGTTGAAGAGAGATGATCTTCATACCGGGAAGTGAAAGGTTTTAACACCCTTATCTTACCTTACATAACTCCAGATGTTAATCATCAAAAAAAAAAAAAAAAATCCAACCCTTTTTTAATAATAGGGAGTGAAAAGATAAGGCTTGACTTAATTTTTCAATTTTCCTTTGATAAACTTTAACTCTGAGATGTCACAGGAGGTGGATTCACTAGACTTCTTGGTAACCTTCAGATGTAATTACATCAGCCTAAGCCTATATATTAATCTTTTCTCCTTATAAAGCACCTTTGCATTAAATTTAGAGTGGAAATTCTTAAAGAATTAATTGGAAGAAAGTATTTGCTGCTCTATTTTGGAGGAAGAAGGTAATATTTTTAAGAAATAGTAGTCTGGAAGAATAATCAAAATATATTCATAGCATTTAGCAACAGTTTAATGAGTTTTCAGCTTTTCCATTTCCTGTCAATGAACTTCATCAATGACCAATATTCCTAAAAAGTGATTTGAAGTGATTATTTGCTTTGGTGTTATTAAGAGTAGAGCAAATGTTCTGAAATCAGAGTGGAGGGGTTTTCAAAGTGAAACTTTTTTTTTTTTTAAGTATGACTGCATATTTCTATAAAGTTGCTTATGGTTCTACTTTCCACACCCTATAAATAATAATAATAATGATTGAAAATAACAAAAGCTTCCCCCTCAGACCAATTTACTTCAATTTTCTTTTCACGGTATTATTCAGTTTATTTAATCTTTACACTATCTCTGACTTGCCTCTGGATTTCAGACACATGTATGCAGATAATTAGCATGAATGCAGATATTGCACAAGATGGTCAGGCTTATCAGATACATGCTTGTCTAATCTGTCAGCAATTTACCATTTCTTTTTAAATTTCCACTTTCTAATAACAGCAGAATTTTTTCAGGGGATGTACTCCTGGTCTCCCCTCTGCAACTGAGGCAAGAAAATCTCACGAGATGGGACCAAACTGCAGAGTGAGCACTTCAGGAAAGGCTCCGACCTGCGTGCCACACCTCTGCCCTCTCTTGTATACAATGAAAAACCCGTCAATGTTATTGTAAATCACGATGTCTCAGTCCAGAGAAAACATATTTTGCACCTCATCTGGTCTAAATATTGAGTTTATGAGTGAATGTTGCTTTGCATTATGTGTTATAGATGCTTTATGTTTATTTAAGAACTCAGTTTGCAGGAATGTTTTCCAGACATGCGGTTTACCGCAATAGACAGTTGTTGATATTCTGATCCCAAGAGCATTAGAATATGTTTAGAAATTGCGACACTTTTAAAACCAGATGTTCTACATAAGCTACACAAAAAAAAATGGGGGTGGGGGAACAAATAGAATTGCAATTTGGCATGAAAACAGCCTGTGTTAAAGCAAGGGCAAACACATACCAAGTGAAATAAACGTGGTGAACTGCCCTCAGCCCTTTCCTGCTTTTGTAAGTAACTATTTTAACACAAGATAGAAAACCCCATGTCCCAGATGGTGTGGGAAGGGGAAAGGAAGGCTCTCAGATCCAGGTTTACATCTGAAGGAAGCTGCTGCATCTTGTTCCTGGGATGGATCAAATCAGAATGACGGAGCTAGGAAACTTCAGGCGAGGAAAGAATGCAAATCTGGATTCAACACCCAGCTCAGGAATTAATTTTCTGTGTTTCCCCAAAGGTAAACGATCTCCACTGAGGAAACAAAGATTTGCCCTGCACAGTGAATTGCCACAGGAAAGCTCCTCCAGCAGCCAGAGACTGGTGGCACATTCTGCCCTGTCCTCCAGTATGATTTGACAGAGATATCTCTGTGAACAGGTGGGGGACCATCCTGCACCAGGCACTGTCTCAGGGCTGAAGTATCTCAGACTAGCTCTGCTCTGGGTTTCTGCTGGGAAAGCATGGTTGGGTAGCTGAACAATCTGGACTCATAGCCATCATCAGCTGATGGTAAACTGCCTCTTTCCATTCAGTCTTTTGTTGTTTTTCCTTCTGACTTTGAACTCTTTCCCTTGTTTATTATAAAGCAGAAAGCACGAGAGTTTCACATACACCAACCTTAAACAAGTTGACTTGAGTCATATTACTCTGGATTATTTTTGCCCTCCTATCACAAGTTAACGTGCATTGGGTAATCAGTGATAACACTATAGAATGGGACCTATAATAAAAATAAGACCAACTGACAGCCAAGAAAGAAAAGATAACTGAGGCATCTCTGCTTGTCTTTACAACAGAATTGCACAGGGATGGCAACATTACCAGCAAGTCTGGAGGAATTTGCACAAAACATGTTGGTTTAGGTAAATAAAGCAATGCATGTTTGCCCAAAGGCTTAAAATATTATATTCGTAATATAAAAGTAATGCAATGTCTGACAAACCTCTTTATTCAAAAGTGGTTAAAGGAACGATGTGAAGAAAACTTATGGGCAAACCAAGTTTTGCCAATAGATTTCCTGAGCATTTAGAATCAGAGCTGTTTGGACTTTCCTGTAACTCTTCCAAGCAGTGGCAAAGCTACTCTGCACATGGATGCTGACTTTCAGCAGCTTGCTCTGCTGCATAGGAAAAAGCTCATTTGTGAGTCTGCGGCTCATGGGAAGGCAATTTACCCATGTTAGTAAAGGGACCAAACTGCCCTCCCAGCTTAGTCACCCTGCCTTCCCTCACTGAAAGAGGGCTCCTGCTGCCTTCAGTGGGTGTTGGACCAGTTCATTAGTCCAGCTTCAAAGAGTTAATGCAGCAGTAGGATCTGCCCGCTGATTCATTCTGCTCCTCATGAGTACCTGAAAAGCCAGCTCTGAAACTCTTCCTAGGTCTGCCTCACCAAAGACAATTTATGGCGGAAGCTCATGTACATATTTATTTTGTTGCTAAAGAGTTTGCTGGCATACTTCAAAGTGTGGGCTATTACCTGTTCAGGTTTATTGCCTGCTCAAGTGAATTATTGCCTACCTGAACAGGCCTGCTGAGCAATAGTTCAAATTAAAACGTGTCATTTATCATGTTCACACCAATCCAAAATGACCACAAAACCCAAGGTGTAATTATTGCCAGGCTCTTACTGCAGAGCTATCATAGCCAGCACTCAACCAGTGGGGAATACTGGTTCCTCTCTTCCAAGGAAATCTTCTTCCTTATTCATAATAAACAAATCTGACCCTATCATTAACAGTAGTATTGTTTCAAATACTGATATGCACCACAGAAACTAACTTTGAAATATGGGGGAAGAATGGGACATGGATTCCATCCAAGATTAGTTTTCCAGCAAAGTGCAGTTTTAGACCCAACACTTTTCATTAAAATTTATTCTAAAAGCAAGTCTTGCACTTATCAACAGTATCCAGAAAGGAGGTTGTCACACAGTCTGGAATGGTGGGGCTATTTTTATTAGTGTCATTATTACTACTATTGCCACTACTATTATTGTTTACCACAATGCAGAAAAAAAAAAAAAAAAAAAAAAAAAAAAAAACAAAAAAAAAAAAAAAAAAAAAAAAAAAAAAAAAGACAGCAGCATCTCAGTAGCAGTGTGGGCTGTGGATGCTTCAATTTGCCTACAGCTGTAGCAAGCCAAGCCTGTACATCCACGTTCTGTTCCATCCTCTGCTCTCCCTGATGCTTTCTGTGTCATCTTTTCACATTCTTGATATATTCCAGGGTTTGTGCTCCATTTTAACCCAAAACTTGTAGGGCTGCGACTTTCTATGGTTTGTATACGACAGCAGTGAAGACTAGCACTATATATACAGTCTGCTGTTCCCTTACATCCCTCCCCAACCCTTCCGGGCTCATTTGGGGCTTTTGTGCTTTTTATGGGTAATGTAAAGCTCCTAAAGTAAGAGAAAAAGAATGCTTTTATCTGTGTCTTTGTTGAAGCATTGTAAATGTATCACACAAGTCCTTTTTTTTTTTTATTACTGTAGGATGTGAAACAACAGGGAAGAATCAGACATGACCTAAATGGAAAGCAAAAATCAGAATATCTGCTTTAATGAAAGCATGCTGTAATATGTATGTTTTTCTGTTTGTGTGAACTTGTAGGTGTGCATACAGGGAAAGGAGGGGAAATAAACCCCAAAAGTGACTTTAGGCAGCTCAGAAAACTCCTCTGGGCTGCAATTGCTTGTGCACTGGGATAAAGATGGACCAGGAGTGCAGCATGTGGCCAGGCTGGCCATAATTCATCTGCAGACTTGCTTCTGAGCATCCTGATTCCTCCCTCACTTCTCCATGAACCATTCCAGCTCTCTGCAACTGAACACTTCCCAAATTACAGAGTTTGCACCCTAATCTGAATTTTGCAACTCAAGCCTACCTGTGGTTATACAGTCAGACAGAAAAGCCAACAGCCAAGAGCAACGCCTAGTCACTGACTTTGATCTAGAAATGGTTATTATCCAGCTATCTCCATTACAAAACATCCAGTTTGCCAAACCTGGGTTATCTACTGATTTGGCTTCATTTGATAGGCGAGAGCAGGTCTAGCATGGGAGAGCTTCACATCCCCAAACTACGCATCTTTCACAAAACTGATAAGTGATGAACCTTGCAAAACCAGCCAGTAGGAAATGACGTTTCTGTCCACCTCCCAGCTCTCTACGTTTAATCCTAAACAGCATCACAGGCAGCCCTCGCAGATGAGATGGAAAAGTGAGCAAATTGTTGCTTCACCCTACAGAGCTGAGAGTCTCCAGTGGGCAGCGAGAGGGAACGTGCTGCTGCTGACAGCTACAGTAGTGTGGTTGTGCAGAGGAGTTCAGTTCCCAAGATATGAGATTACACAGATTTTTCATGAGGGTAAATGACTTATTTTCACACAATTTCTTTGAATTTCTTTTTTCCTGGAAGCATAGTAAGAAGTTACTTAGAAAGGAAGTCACTTTGAATTCTCTTCACTCCAGATTAGAAAAAACTCTTTATCTGAGGAGTGAATTTGGGTCATGATGTAGTAGCACAGTCCTCATGCTAAATAACTTGCTGAACATGTGGTAGTGTTTTGTGACATGGTCTGTAGAGTGGGAAGTAGGCTGAGCTCACCCAACCCATCTCATTTATGGCTTTACACAAGTAAATAAGTATGTTTTCAGCCACTCAACACAAGAATGGCTTGCAAATTGCAACCATCATTGCCTGGCAGGTCAAAGGTTAAGCTTTTCAACAGGTCGGACTACAGTGCTAATTCACCTCAGCAGTGAGTCCCAGGCAGCCTGTAATGCATACTTGTGGTGGTTGTGTTTGTATAGCACACACATAAAATGAAAACCGTATGACAGAGGTTAGTCCTCTTAAATGGTTGTCACATTGGCTTGGGTTGCTTTCATACAGTTATCCATATGCTAGCCAAGATTCTGGTGGTATTTTCGTATGAATTTTATTGACGTGGTGAACTAACTTGGGTAATTTCATAGCTATTATAATCAGCCAGTGGCCCAAGAAATGCACTGCTTTATTTATCTCAAAAATGTTGCTAACTGGTCTGGCCAGATTCGGCTTCCAGTGGTGGCCTCCTTCCAGACGTGGAAAACCCCTTTTTCTGGCATAGAAGGTTCAGACAATCCTGGTGTGCCTGGTCCACCAGAGCACCAATGCTGTGGGCTGAGGGCTCAGCCCCTGTTTCCAGATGTGTTTCCTGAATGCTACACAAAAAAGAGGCTTGCGAGAACGTCTTCAGTTCACAGCCACCAGTGCTTGAACTAAGGCCTGAATCAAATGAAATGTCTTAGTTAGGAGCCTAAGTTAGGCATTTAAACTCCATTGTACATCCAGCTGGGAGAGACAGGCACTCCCAGGGATACCTTGGGGAAGTGCATTTGTCCTTCGTGTGTGCATGTCCACTTTACAGGGAGCCTGAGGTAACAAAAATCCTGACACAGGGATCTTAGCTGGGCACATGTAGTGCTGGATAGCTACACACCATGTCAAAAACTACCTCAAGCTGCTTCTTCAAAGGGCTTAGGTTCTCACACAAACTTGTGTGCTGCTCAGTGGATATTACACGCAGACATAATCCTGTGGATGGTAGTGCAGATGTGAGTCCAGCAGTCCAAAGATCTCTCTCTGAATGACCAAAAGAAATCATTTACTGTCTTTTGTTGGCACAGAAGTATTTAAATTTCCTCCTCCACAAAGCAGGAAGAGCAGACACAGCCCTGGACTTCCTGCCCCAGATCCTTCCTGACCAAGATGTCCCGCTCCAAGGGAGGAGCCGTGACCTTCCAAGGCTGTGTCTTGGCACATCAGGACATGCTCGTGTCCATAACACACATTCCTTGTTCTGTTGCAAAACAGGTGAAATGAAAAACTTATCACAGAGGCCAATTTTAAGAGATTTCTGCTAAAGGTGAAATAGCAAAGAGAAGAGTGCATGAGTGCACATGGCAGGAGGCAACTGAGATGTTTTGGAAGCTCCCATTTCCATCTCTCAGAGTTCCTCTACATCCTTAAGAAAAGGAGTGTTCCCCATCTTTGGTGAAATGCTTGATGGAGCTGGCAATAGCACTCCAGTTTAACACTGACTATAAATGATTCTTGCATTTCAACAGCATTTTTTAATAATATTTTTCATAAGTATAAGCTAAAGGAGTTACTTTCCACCAGGGTCATTGAGAGTTCACTAAATGCTGATAGACTGTATTCTGTATTAATGATGCTAAGCTAACTGCCTCACAGAACTGCCAAAGCCCTTTATTTAAGGGGATAGCACTGTATTTCACAGGAAAATATTTTTAAAGCTTTCTTTACTGATAATTTTTCTAAAGAGAGACAAATCTAATTATTTATGCATAATCTGAAAGGTCCAGTATGGGGTGTGTTCAATAAGATACATGCTTTATTCGAACATACATTTAGAGCACTGTGCTACACAGATCATTTAAAGATTTTGCTTTTTTTTTATTTAACATAATATCAGCAATTAGCTTCTGCAGCTAATTATTGGATTTTATACTCCAATTTTATAATAATTTTTCTGACTCTTCAGGATCAGCTACAAGGATTTGGTTGAGCCTTTGTACTGAGCTCTGGATAAAGGTTTCCACATAGCAAGAGGAGAATTGCTGTACAGGTCCCAGTTTCTTCACAAGGGGAAAGGACTGGCAGCTCATCTGTTTCAGTTCACCCACAGCAACAAGGTGAGTGACGGAGCTGGGATTTATCACTTCACATGGGATAGTTGTTTATTTGATCAGAAATTAGGGATTTATACCTGACTGTAGGTAAGATTCTCCTTTGCAAGGGTAATGCAAGTCAAAAACCATCCTGGCTGGTACTTGTGGAAATTCCACAGTGGTGGTGGCTTGAACAGTGGGTTCAAGTTAGAAACCAGTTCTTGTTACAGACACAAATGTGAAGTGGTCTTAGAGCAAATTACTGGGAAAGTCGTGTAGGTTAGATAGGGAAAGAATCTCCAGGAATAGGTTCATCCTTGTCAACCCAGTGCAATCCACTGAAACCCACATCATCGCACTGAGAATTAACTCCTTGACTCCTCAGTGGAGAATGACTCTGTAAAGAACAAACTGCTGACACTTCTCCTCTCCTGTGTCACATTTCAAATCTATGCAATTGTAGAGGAGCTATTTCTAAGCAGAAACCCGAAGACAATATCAAAGAGTCTCAGCTTCCTACAAGAATTCTGTCTACTCATCATGGATCAATTTATGAAGCTGACAAAACTTGCCTTTAGAGTGTGAAGACCACAAAAGTGTAATGTGTAATAATACCAAGCTAACCAAAATGAGTCTTTTAGCTCTGACTATTTAGAGACTTAGCATGAGTGTAAACAAATTTTCAGATATATACTTACTGTATATTCCTCTCCATTAAGGGCTGGTACCCTGGCAGAACAGGGATGGCATCCAGAACCTGGGATATCTTGAGAATTGCAGCTTCAGATGTCAAGTGAGGTAGTGATAGGTATTAAGGGCCATAACTAATGGGAAAACAATTCCTGGGACACTTACCTGTTTGCTTTCCAGTGTGTGAAAACTGGTTCCAGCATATTGCTTTATTGTCTGTGCTCTTGCTTATCTGTGTAAGATGGCATCAAGTGACCCTAAACAAACTTGAGCTGAAGTACACAGGGAGAGGATTAATCAGGCAGGCACTTAAGCATAAGCCTAATGTTAAGCATGCAACATAATGTTGTTGAAGTGAAGTCAGTGGTATTATTTGTATGTTCAAAGTTAACCACTGAACTTATCTGCTGTACTATATCAGTGCCTAATGGCTTGCGCACTTACTTGCAAATTTAAGATACTTAATGTGTTTATTCTAGACTCTTCCTGTTGTTGTGCATCAGAAATTGTTGCCCTCAACCAAGCAGGGTACTCCAAGCCTGCAGCAGCAGTGCAGCCCAGCTCTTCCTCAGGCAGGGGCAGAGCGATGGGATGGAGCTGGATATGGGAGGGAAATGCACAAAGCAGGTCTGCAGCAGCTCCAGCAGCAGATCAGGTTTTCCAGAGCCCTCAAGCAAACGTCACTAGTTCTGGCTTGAGCCTCCAGGGCAGCAGAGTTAGGCCACTGCTGAAGGTTTTGAAAGTTTTTTGCTCGTTGGGCTGGGAATAGTAAGAGGAACATTGCAGTTTCCCTGCGGCTGTCGCAGGGAGAAGAGCTGAGCTCTGGTCTTTGTTCACTCATGGATGTTCTACATTTGTGCAAGTCCTGTCACTGCATCACTGGCCTGGGGATGACTGTGTTTCACAGTCCCAGCTCCGGTTCTCTGTGCATGCAAAGGTGACAAAGCCCAAGGCCCGGAGACAAGAAACCTCTGTGTAACTGTGCCATGTGAGCTGGACCGCTCCACCCAGCTCCTTCTGGATTGTATGGAACAACACTCTGGGGAGATTTAGGCAATAAACCAATATTTCCACCCACTAATAACCAAAAAAAAAAAAAAAAAAAGTTATTGAGTGATGCGCTCAGCACCTTCTATCCTCACTGAAGCAAGTAGTTCCTTTGGGACTACTTTCATGTGTCTTCAGGGAATGTAACCAAATTATACCACATGAGAGCTGGTAATTTTAATGTTATGCTATAAGGGAAAACTATAAACATAACAGGAAAGACTGGATGTTTTCCATTCATATTTTTAGAAAGGTTGTTTCTCATCTGTGCATATTTGCTTCTTAACATCACTGGGAAGATCTAAATGAATTACTTAACTGCAATTGAGAAGCAAGACTTACTTTTAAATTAAGGTGATAAAAGCTGTCGTATTTTTTTATTTTTTGGAATATTACTATAGAACCAGGTCTGATCAAAATCAGACCCAAGAGGAGATAAGATTAACAAAATACCCAACCTCTAACCTCATGGCAGGAGATGGATTATTTTAGAGAATGACTGGCTATGATCCGAAGCGTGGTCCGTGGAGTCTGGTGGATCCATGAGGTTTTAATCAGAAGCATTTCCACGTGGGGTCAGTGTTTTGTGACAGGGAGTACAGGGTGTGCAGAGCTGGGAGTGGTGCAAGGCCATGTGAACCAGCTCCTGCTGCAAGAACCACGCCAAGGTTCGGGCAAAACGTGGAGAAAAGCTGAGAATGGGCCTCATGTTGAAAGATTGAAATTGGAATTTCAGTTTCTTCTCCCTGTCAGTGGGAAATGTGTAAAATGTGGTGAGCCAAAAGACAGCAGGAGATTTTTGGTTCAGAAACCAAAACCAGCCTGGGAAAAGCACTCAGACGTTGGGTGACCTCTGCTCATTCCATCAGGACTTGGCCAATTTGAAAATGGGGATGTTTTTTTCAAGCTAAACTGACCCCTCTGAGGGCAACAAACACGCTCTGTGTTGTGTGAGAGGTGGCAGCACCCACTCCTTGCTCCACACAGCTGAAAACTCCTGTTTCCTTGGATGAGGCACAAGGTGGGATCTATTTTCTGCAAAAGTCAATCATCCGAGCTGTAGGGCAGGAGAGTTTCTCTGCCCACACCCACCCACTGAAAAAACTCTCCCCAGTATTTCCATGCTTCCCTTTTGGCCATTAAGACAAGATTTTCTCCTGCAACTGAACAGTAAGTGCTTCATAAACAGTTCCTCCGTCTGCAAGTGGACCTTGAAAATTGATTATTTTTTGTTTGTTTCTTTTAGTCTCCAAATGTTTCTGCCATTATGAGGCAGGCAGTTATTTTGCTAGGAAGGAATGTGAAGAATTAGAAAAGTTGAAAGCGATTAGGACTCTGTCTTTTAAGACAGAACCTTTCACAAAGCCTGGCATTCAGCCTGCTCAGAGTGAGCATCATAAGACACCCTGAAGCCTTGAAATCCCTCAGTTTTAAACCCCATGGGGTGGCTTTTGAATTATCAGGGGAGAGATGATATTGCAGGGACTATTTGCTTCATATTTTAAAGGCCTCTGAATTAATATTTATTCTAAGTAGATGTTTATTTTTGGATAGTTTTATTGTTTATAGGAAGGCCACAAAGAGTTCAATGTTACGGAGAAATGGTTACTTTGTATTTATGGTTAAAGAAAAATAAGAAAAAAAGAAAGTTCCAAACAATCCTGCCCCAGTTCTTTATTTCAGGAGACAATGTACTTTCCACCCATGCACAGGCAGTGCTTTACAGGCTGTATAATAAAACTCTGTTCCAGATATTGTCTAAATAGAAACAGATTTAACCCTGCTGTTGTGACTTGCATTGCTGGGTAATGAAAGTTTTCAATCTGGTTTTACTTTGTTTTATGCTCGCTGGAGAGCTGCACATCCACAAAATCCTGCCTCATGCACAGAGACCTGTTGTTCCAATGCCATCTGTTTGTGTATAAAAGGTGAACATCCCCAGAAACAAACAAACAAACAACCCCAGGATGTGGCCTTTTCTGGTATGCAATGAATTGCAATTCAGCCCTCAAAGTGAAATTTCCTGCAAAGACTGCAGGTAATGGAGAAGAGCCCAGTGGCTTCAAATGAGACTTGAAGGTGCTTATGACAAGGAGGTGGTGGTTCGTATGCCTTCCTGACAAAAGGTCAGAAACCCATAAAATTTCTAACCCTAAATCTCTTTGAGAGTGAGTCAGATCATTTACCCATGCAGTCATTCACTAATGGCACACTCAAAACTGCTGAAAAGACTTTTTAATTTAAGTTGGCTTTGAAAATTACCCATTGCTGCCGTTACCTAAAGCAACCTCCAAGTGTTTCTCCACAGGGGAAAAGCCCTGTGATAAGAGATAGTCCCTGAAGATCTGAGAACAAAAGATGGGCTGCAGCATCTGCATATCAGGAAATGGTCCATTACTCATTAATTGCTCCATTTCCGCGCACCAACGGGGGTCACCCTGTCACTGAGGAGCAGAAAGATTGTAACAATAATATGTATACCACTTTATTTACAATTTTGCAAGAAAACAACTTTCCATGTTTGCTATTATATAGAGACTGGGAGTTTTTTAAGTTTCCACAAATAAAACACTCTTGGAGGACAGTAGGAAGTTTGTAATTTGAAGCATTTTGCTGTGGGACTAAAGGCATATTTCCACGTGTCACAGAGCCATGTCCAGCTGTTGGGACACGAACTAAGGGCTAGGAGGAACCAGATTGTCCTCCTTGCTCCCCTTCCCATTTCCTGCATGACCTTGAACAAGTTACTGAGTTTCACTGCCTGTGCGTACAGGCAGCACCCTGTTATTCTTCCTTTTATAATCTGTGATACTCCCTTTTATGTATTTTAAATCCAGAAATGTGACTCTGGTTTGGCTTCTTGTAGCTTCTGGACCTACTGGCTGAGGGATACAGCTCCCTGCTCCAGAGTGGTCTCATCTGTGAGCTGGTGCTGGGGGAAGATAGAGGGAGGGTACCAGTGCTCAGCTGCCCCAGCACTGTGCCCTGCCTGGCAGGGGCTGCCTGGGCCTTGCTGATCTCTGTGGGTTTCCCACCTGCAGCTCAGAGGTGACAGGAATCACCTCCTGCATGAGAAGCTGGGTGGGGGTAAATACAAGGGACACTAAGGGCAGGCACTATTATCATAATGTGTGTCTTACAAGTGCACTGCAACAACATCCCCTAGAATCTGTGTCCACTTGAACTTGCTCTGTGTAATCACAGAGCAAGAATGGGCAGGTATGACTCTGATTCTTATCACTGAGGATTAAAACACAGCAATCACCCCAGCCCACCTCTTAGTATTCATTTTACTTATTAAAGCTTCCCAACAAGTCTCTGCAGTGATGTTATCTGCTAAATTGTGTGAGGTTTCTGATCATTAAGTGGATTGGTCTTCAAAGAGCTAAATGAAAATGAGCAATAAATATCAGTGTTACTTAGGTCATATAGTGCAAAATGACAAGAAGACCGAAAGACCTTCTGGCAACTGCAGAACAAACAAATATGAAATGGATTCACTAGCACTTTTTGTGGGTTTTTATAAAGTTTCTCAAATTTTTAATATTTTTTTAAAGCAAAAAAAAATAAGCTCCTTAAAGAACAGGAGCTCCTGAATTCCCCTGTCTGTTTTGTTCCATTGTTGTGACCTGAAGTGATGTATTTTTACTCCTGCACTAACTTTCTTTTCTGCAGAAGGGACATTGTAATATTTATGTATGCTCTGGGGAAGGTATCATTATTATGGCAATTTCTCCAGTGCTTTGCACATAGACAGATGCATTTAAGAAGGTGAGCCTCCCGCTGGTGGGTGTAAACAGGAGCCTGGAGTTCTGCACCTGCAATTGTGTTTCCTGTATAAAACTGAGCACTTGTACCAGTAGCAACCTGACTGCAGAGATAAATGAAGCAGCAGCAGTCACAGAAGTAACTCCTGCTTGTATCTGTGTTTTCATTCATTTGGAAAAATAACCAGCCACAACTGTTGCCAGGGCAGATTGTATCCTCAACCAAACACTGTGAAAATCTTCCACTGCAGTATTAAACATTGCATGATTTCTTAGATAATATTTTAAGGACTTATTTTTACTCAGTGAAAATGTAATGAAATAAAAATCAAAATGCTGCAATTTCTTATGTCTTCATTACCCTTTTTTTAGTCCCTTCCTGTAGTCTAAAATTATGGCAGCAGCCAAGGTGAATGGTAGGTTTCTCCTTGATAAGCAGCCTAACCCTGTGAGTACTGCTCTGGTGAAGCCACGTGCTCCTCCTTTATAACATGGCACGAGCTCTCAGAGCCTGATGTGTCCATGCACGCTCCGGCAAACCAGGGACAAACTCCTCACCCCACTAAAAACCCTCTCATCCAGTTCTCAAAGGCCAGAGTTTTGCTCTAGCCAGATTTTCCCTGTCCCTTCACCAACTTTCCTCCTTCTGAAGAAGCAATATTTGAGAGCGGGAATTTATCTTGTAATGAAAATAACAAAATTTAGCTGTACCCATTTGTTTGTCTCTTTTACTGTCTTGGCTGCCAGCATCTCTTCTGCAGTGGCTGAAGCGCTCTTGAGTTAGAAGTGGGATCAAAAAAGAAAGAGGAGATTCAATTCAAGTAAGGTTGAAAGACTGAGGCACAGAGAAATGGAAGGAAGAGTCAGTTTTTGAAGCAGAGGAGAAAGAAGGTTATAACCCAAAAACCCAGTCTGAAGGTAACAGTCATTTCCTATTTCTGTGAAGCCTGTGGGGGTTTCTCTAAAGGAAGTGGGGGGTGGGGAGAGAGGACAGTTCCTGGTATTTTCCTCAGCTTAGAAAGCAGACAAAAGTCATCAGGCTTCCTGCGTGACTGAGGAGGAGCGTTACGGAAAGTGTGAGCTCCGCTGCGGCCACCGCTTGTTGCGGGGCCGCGTACCCCAGGGAGGGCTGTCAGGACCAGAAATCTTTACTCATATTTCACTCCACGGTGCTGAACATAATTCCCTGAACATAAGGAAAAAAAAGCCTAGTTTGGATGCTGGAATGATTCAGAGAAGTGTTGGAAGGTCCCTGACTCCATTCCTGCTGCTGCTCATTACTCCGTGAGTCCTTTACGCTGGATTGTGCTCTGCACCTCCAGAACGTATCTGGGCCATGCCTGTGGTGACACAAATACACCCAAACCCTTTCTCCACCTTGATGAAATGGATATTCCCAAAAAGTGCCAGCAACAAAAGAGTCAAAGGAGATGGCTGGAGAAGACATGTTAATTGGTTTCAGGAGATCTTCAAGCAGGGCTCAGAAACAAATCAAAGCCATGCAAAGTAACTGTAAAATTTATTGTTCAAAACTAAACAATGGGATACTTGTTAAACATAATATTTTAAACTCCTGTGGAAGCATCATGGGGCTTCTAAATTATAACTGTGGTCAAGGCACGATGTGAAGTACTCTGGCTCCTGTTCTGCAGATAAGTAAATCAGGCACAATGCAGAGGAATGAAGGCTTGGATGTGTTTCCTGGGGATGGGTATAAGGACACACACCACCTGGGCTTTCATCTGATTGATGTCTGTCTACTGCCTCCCTTTTCCCAGTGAATATAGAGATCACCCATCTGCACAGCAAAGGGAGGGGCGCAACTACAGAGGTTTTGGTTGCTCTTATGGGATCAGATCTCTAGTGACTTGGACAAGGACACAGAACCAGGTGGCAGCTTTAGGATGAATGCCAATGGATTCTGCTCCCATTTTTCAGTTAATAGCTATTCAGCTGAGGAGGGCAGTTTTGTGCAGGGAAAAAATTCATTATATAAATATGTACTGAGGTGAAGCAAACCAGAATGAAGATTAGAAGGAAGAAAATTCTGGTCTTGGTCCTCAGCTCCTAAAGTATGAAATTATAAAGCTGAAATGGTTTGCCTTGTGCTGGAGCCTGGTGTGAGGGACCCATGCTTTTAAGGATGCCATTTTGCATTTTTTGCATCAGTTAGGATTTACATAGCCTTCTATGAAATCAGGGCCATAAATGTTGGTTTTAAACAAAGACATTTCCATAGGATCTTTATTGTCTGTGTAGTGGTAAAGTGCTATGAATAATTTTTCCCAGGTGCTTAAACAGGTGGTGTCTTTAAGGGAAGCAGGCCTTCTTTCATGTTCCCTATAATTTGTGCTGTCTTAAGCCTTCATTGTCAATGTCTTGGGTGAACGTTTATGGCTGTCTGAAATGTTCCTTCCTCACAAAGATGCTGGATACCCAGATACACTATTGGAGTAGAAGTGTTACAGTTATTTATTTACAGGGAAGGAAATAACACAGCGGCTCTATTTGCTATTCCTAAATTTATTTTCTCTTCTTTTGTGCTGTGTAAAAATGTTAGTCATCTCCAATGGCCCTTGGATATAAGCTTTCCAAATATATTCTCATACTCTATATAGATGCACTGATGACACTCCAGCAGTTCAGCAACAGGAAATCTGAAATAGTGGCACTAAATGACAAGGAAAAAAAATCACCAGGGAGAAAACTCTCCATAAAAGTCTGAGGATTATTACGGAGCATTGGGAAATGTTGCCAGGGCTGGACTGAATACCCGTTGAGCCTTCATTTCTCAGACATCATTGATTAAAGGTGGATGGAAAAGTGCCACACAAAAGAGCAGACTCACGAGCTTCAGCTTCGCCTGTTTCCATCTGCTTTGGGGCTGTAAGTGCAAATCCATGTAACAAAATTGGGATTTTTAATCTTGTGTTTAGGGCCCAAGCAAAAGTGGCTGGTCTGAGGAGGGGCTGTGTCACCACCATTAGCACATGATGCTCCTGAAGCTGTGCCCCCTTCATTAGGAACTTCATTCAGAAATGGGAAGCAAACTGCAGCAGCCAGGTTTGAAAATGGGGATTGATGTGACTGCAAGTTTCCATCTCCTCATTCAGTTTTTTAAAAAGCCATAATACTTGCTTTCCTAAGAAACGTGTCATAGACTTGGATTTATCAGCATTTTTAAAAGCAATGGATGTGTCTGCTTGCTGGGATCCATCAATTATGAGGGCATATATAAGCTGTTTAAACATTTCCATGCGGTTTTGGGGTCTCCCTCAGTGATGTCCTGTGTCCATCCTGCCCATACTCATCCATTCTGACACACAGAGAATCCACCATGACTGATGACACTTCAAAAGTGAATGATTGGTCTTTCCCTGGTGGATATGTGCAGAGATTACCCATCTGCACACAGAGAGGGAAAATGCACACAGGTTTGAGGGGGGGTACCCGAAAGAGTTCGTACTGGGGTGATTCAAGACACTGGTTGTTCAGCCAAAGAGCTCAAAGAAATAAGCAGAACTATGGTAGTATATGAAAATATCACCTTTGCTTCTCCAGCCACATGTAGATCATCCCGAGGACAACCCTACTTATATATACTTATTTATGGAGAGTTATATTTATGTGTGTATATGAGTGAATATAAACTTTTTTCCATTAAAGAAAAAGCTGTGATTAGGGCATGCAAGCTGAAGCAAACCACTGACTATCTATTTTGTTCAAGAACTCTGGAATAATTTTTTTCCTCTTGCTCCTTGTCATTTTTCCAGCCATATGGGTTTGCCAGCTCACTGCATCATTGCGTGTTTATAACACAGCATTTCTTCAGCAGCTGTCACTATCTCATAATGCCATAGTACATCTTGTATACCGAGTTGCAGGCCACAGTGTGATAGAAAACCGCTTACACTTAAAGAAAAAAATTTAAAAATCCAACAAACCTTCACATCCATTTGGGTGCTGGCTGTGCATAAAGAAAAGGCAGGGAAAGCGCTATGAACTCCCTCAGATATGTCCATTGTTCCAACTTTGTGTCAATTCACCACCAGGGTTTGACATTTGGTGTGATACAGCTTAGGGTACATAAACCAGAGACAGGCTCCTCTGCCTCGTTGGCTGTCCTGTGTCACACAGCCTGGGAGCCTGACTTGCTAACTACTTCTAAGTCATGTTTTTGACTGGGAAAAAGATGGGTGAAGATAGAATAGGTGCCTGCCCACACAAAAGCTGTGTGCAAATTTTGGAGATTTCAATGAAGTGGATAAAAACTGCCCCCAGTCTTGGCCATGGGGAGACATTCAGGTAACAGCTGAGATACCAAAATGTTGATTGATGTGTGATCTTCTTCCCTGTCCAAGAGGTAAAGGATCTGGAGGAACTGAGTTAAAATGATGTTGTCTGGAGAAGTACCAACAGAAGTACTGTCATCTGCCACTGCTGTTGTCGTCCTTGCCCAGCAGCCCTCAGGAACAGCCGAGAGCTGGAGCAGTTTCTGCCTGGACTCTCCTGTCCATCACCCACGCTGGGCCAAAACACAGGATCTGCTGAGCACGTGGGAAATGCTCCTCTGGCTGTGTGAGAGCAAGTGTAGGTTTTGGGTCACAGAGGAGGGAGTCCTTTGCCCTATTTCTCATGCGATCACAGAGAACTTGAGATTCATTGTGTTGTGGCTACCTACCTCAGCTGAAATGTTGCCCACACAGGCTGCATGTAGTGCAGATGTTCAGGCTGCTCAAACTTTTGAAGTTTAGTGTGTGTGACTTTCAGTTCATGCTTATCATTTGACCATCATCAGAACAGGAAGAAAGGTTTGCCTTTTTTTTGTTGTTGCTGTTGTTGTTGCTGTTTTTCTTATTCTTTCTAATGAATATTGTGACATGATATCTTGAATTATCAGAGTATCATACAGTGTACTGCAGATAGTAGTTAAGTGATGTAACAACCCTTCACAGAAAGTAACCCAAATACCTGGTAGTTAGATTGAATGAGGTCAGATAGCGCTAGGTCAAAATTTGACCTTTCTGCTCATCTTTTGTGAGCCTGTGAGATGAGATTTTCAAAAACCAAGCTCAACAGAGAAACATTTCTTCCTGTATTCAGTCATTAGCAGAGAAAGAGCAATTGTACAGTACTAAGATTATCCAGCAGTAGAAAGAACATCCTAATCCCAGACATGAGAGACAGGATGTCCATTAGGAATGGTAGCCGCTGATCAATAGTCTAATTTAGCATAGAGAGAGAGGTTTTATTGCTTTGGGAGCTGGAAGGAGAAGAGGGAGGTATTGCAGTGTCTTCAGTTCTAGTTCTGTCTCTGTCGCTGATGCGCCCCAAAGAAACACTGGCTGACTCCACTGCTTTTCCACAGCCATAGGATAAAGCAATAATTTTAAACCAACAGACCATTATGTATTTTGAATGCATATTTGATTGTGTATGGGGTGACATAAAGCAAGAAAATCCATTTTTAACAATGTCAGGAGTAAGCTGACATTTGCCTGCAGTTTATTCGGATCAAATTCAGCAGATTTCTAGGCCATCAGCAAAGAAAATAACTATAAAAATTTTTTTTCAGGCATTTTGTGCCATTTCCCTGTTTTTTTGTTGGTGGTGATGGTGGTTTTTTGTTTGTTTGTTTGTGGGTTTTTTGTTTGTTGGTTGGTTTGGTTATTTGTTTTTTGTTTGGTTGGTTTTGGCTTTGGTTTTTTTTGATCAAAAAAGGTATTGGGATAAAATTCCAAAGCAGAAATTTTAAACCCCCCATCCTTTCTACAAAAATACAAATATTTTCTGCAGGGTATTTTTAATGTTTTCAGAACACCTCTGTCCCCCATTGCCCTCCCATGCCTCTCAGAAATGAGGCTTCAGACTGGGAGCTGGTGAAGTGCATCACCTTCCAGAGTGAACTCGGCTGCCAAAGGTTTTTCTAACCAGATGAAGGGGTAAAAGTTGCTATTATGACATGAACTAGCTAATTACGAGTGAGCATTACCAGTAAAACCCTTCTGTGCTGGAATTTCTCTCGGAGCCAGGCAATGCCATGAGTGGGAGGAGGCAGGCAGGGTGCTGACACGCTGTGGCTCTCGCTCCTGCTCTGCCTCCTCCCAGGAATTGCTTCCTGTCTAAAGCTCGGGGAGGGCATGTCTAACTGAGCACAGGGAAAGTGATAAAATGCTGGTAGCAGAGCCTAATAGATTTTCAAGGAGATTGAGCAGGAGCCACGGAAGGTAGCAGTGAGGCATGGAAAGCAAAAGTACACCAGGCCTCCTTTAATTATCTTTTTCACACTGCATTAATCATCACAAAAACAGGATTATGCCTATTTTTACATCAGTGTTGGAGGGTAATACAACTGTCATTTTGTGCACTGTCTGTCATTAGCAACTGTTAAATTAAAGGTTTGAAAAGTAAAATAATGAAGTCAGAGTGCTCCCTTGACCTATTTTTCACTAGTAACTTTTTCTCCTTTGACCTCTGAATCTGGATTTCCCTTATCAAATCATCTTGCTTTCCCTGGCCCCCACAGCCACCCTGGTATTTGTTGTTCCCATAACCTCTATCTTCAGCTGTCTGGGTTTTTTTGTGGTGGTTTGACACAGTATTTTTTTTTTCTTCCTACAGCGTCCCTAACTCTTTTACTACAGAAATCTTCCTCCTTCTCCAGTTGTTCTTCCAGCATCCCTGCTGGTGCCTCCTGTGACCAGAGGTTCCAGGTTCCCTCAGGGTCTGCTCTGGGGCTCAGCTCAGGCCCTGACCCATCAGCTCAGTAACCACGGCCCAAGCCTTCATCCCTCCCTTGTACCTTCTCCCTGTTTGTGTCTCTGCTCCTTGGAGGTGTCAAAGGTCCCTTATGTGCACATTCCTACTTGTCTCTCTGCTTCTCTTTACTTCTCCATTCCTATCTTTCTCTCTAACTTCCTCACTCTCCTCCTCTTCCTCTGTCCCTGCTTCCTCCTTTTTGCCTCCACCCTTGAAATAATTTAAATCACTCGTTTTTTTGCTGTGGTCTCCATCCAGATGCATGATCTGGTGCTTCTAAAAGAGGCACAGAAATTTGGCTTCCTCCATGGTTTAATGATGTGGTATCCTTTCTCACTCCCACAAGGGCAATAAATGAGTTATGAAGTTAAATATACCTGTTACTACACTTGCATAATCATTCTTCCTACACTCTGAGAGGTAGAGGTTCTGTATTAAATTTAACTGTAACAATTGTCTCAAGGATGTCTCAGGCTGACTCTTGCAGCAAAACATGAGGATTTTGATGTTCTTAAAAGACTGACCTTGCACTTCACCAGGAACTCCCTTGGTCTAAACTTATGGGACAGGGCCGAAAAAATAAGTGCATGATGTCCTCTTTGGTGGAATTCATCCTAAGCTTTTCCACTCCTTATACTCCTGAATCAGTTCAAACCCTGGCATACAGCTCACCTGCACACACCTGTGCTTGCTCTGTACTAGCTCTGCCTTGGGGGTACAGAGGTGAGAGAATTGCAAAGTTAGGCAAAATTCCAAGCTGATGTGTAAGATACTGGGTTTTTTATGGGGGTGAAATGATAGGACATAAGTCTGAAATCCAGACTATGATGATTTCCAGTGATTTAAGGGCACGAAATGAATCAGATCAGTCACAGCTCTGGTTTCAGAGGAATGTGCAGGAGTATATCTTCCCACATTAACATCCCCTGACTGTGATCAGTCTTTATCACCCAAACCTCGACCTGAACAATGGACAATCGACTGCAGCTGTTTCTACTTTACTAATTTGATCTACCTAAAGAAACCACTCTTGCAGGAACTCTAAAGATGAAAAATAGCACCAATTATATTCTCTAATACAATTGATTTCTTAGTACCCGTGTGTACGGTTCTCATTCTGTACAATTCCACTGCCAACTCAGTAAGAAGGGATTTTATGATGGGCTGAAAACTTTCTTTCCTGTGTATGAGCACATTGCAAAGCTATGCACATAGGTAAATACTTCACAATAAGATTAACTGTGTTCAGATCTAAAATTTTACCCATTTTTGCAACAGTGGGTCAAAGAAATGTAGCAAACCCTCTATCTAGTTCTTGTTTTTTCCATTTTGGTGTGCTCCCATGTGCAACCCCCACTGCAGTTGGCACTGAAGGCAAATCTGCACTTTTGCTAGTGAACCCAGAGCATAGGCATTGGGAGGCAGCTGGGATCTCTCACAGAACAAAACCACCCTGTATTCATACAGTATATCTCATAGTACAGTGTAAAACCCAGCATGTTTTAAGATTAACCAAAGCATTTCCCTTCTCGTGCCATTGAAGAGTCACCTCTGGAACTCACTGAAGGCATAACTTCCATTGGGCACAGTTACACAGGTATGCATTGTAACATTAAATTTTGTATTTCAGGATTTTATAAAGAACCTAGAATTGTTGTTTCATTCAGGAAATCAGTATCTGGTTATGCTCTGAAGAAATGCCTGTGCAAGTAGGTTACTCCATCAGGTCGCTGCAGCAGGTATTTTTCACCTTGCTCCAGAGAAGGGTGGGAGGATCTAGCAACTGATGAAGACAGGATAGCAGACAAGACAGAGCTCTGGCTTGATTCCATATGATAATTTCAGTGTAATTGTTTTGCCTTCAGGCTGCTGTATCTGATTAGACCAGTCTCTTGCTGATCCAAGGTTAGGAGAATGCAAAACCACTGTAGTGTTGTGCTAAACACAATGCAGCCAGACCAAGTAATCAGGGCCAGTTACCCATGCAGATCTGCAGATAGAGGCACGCATGCAGTTTTGCATGAGGAACATAACACACAGTAGCTCCAAATTTGGGAGGAGGATTAATAATTTGTTAAGATAAAAGTTGTGGGCTTTACAGTTGGTTGGGTAATCATATAAATAAATGTAAAAGTCCATTTTAGAGCAGCCTTCTTTTAATACTAATTGGATGCAAAAATCTTATCACATTAGTAACCTTCATACCTTTATAATAAGTCTTTTATTGTATTAGCCAGCTTGGTTTTCACTAATATGATACAAAAGACTTGCTAATATATTAGGAAAGTCACTAACACTATTAATTTACTAGATAAATTACTTCTCTATCTTGGAACTTTAAATGAAATGGAATTCACTAATCCTAATTGGTTTGCCTTCTACCAGAATTATTTCCCATTAGTTCAGCATGTTTTCTTTTTTCATACTTGAACAGAAGAGATTTCTTAAACTCAAAGCCTTGGGGTACAGTATATGGGTTTATTAATTATCAGGTATTCATTCAAGGGGGTTAATTAAGCAATAACTTTCCATTGACTGGAATATACAAAGGAATAAAAGGCTTGACTTGTCCTGCTGATTAAAACACTGAGGCCGTTGTGTCATCATTTTGCTCCATTTGGTTGTGGGGGAATAAAGATTTTTCCACTATTTAGCACAGAGCTTGGAGCCCCCACTCCTTCTGTAGAGAAACTTTGTTGGTTTGTTGATTTTTGTCCTTTTTTCCTCCCCCATCTCTGCCTGGCAGTGAGGGTTGTGACCTTCCCTTGCGGCTGTGGATCTTGGTGCTGCTTATCCACTGCAATGCAGTAATGGGAGCTAAATCCCCTGGGAAATGAGGAGCCGGTGCTGAAGGCAGCATCCTGCTGAGTAAGTTGGGTATCTCACTGTAAGCACATGACACTTCTGCTGAGGGGCTGGTACTTGGCTGTGTGTTGGCTTCCAGGCAGAGTTTATGGTGTTGGCTTTGACGTTTGGGCCTAATTCAAATCTTTTTGGAATCAGTGAAAGGACTCTCCATGTACTTCAATTGATTTTGGAGCAGGCCCAGCAGCCTTGGAATAGCTTGTCTGTGTTAGACACCCTCTCTTCTCTGGGGATGTTGCCTCATGGTTTGAGAGGAGCAGCATGTCAGCTAGAAGAGCTCCTTTGAGGAAGGGGTTGAGCTGCTCTCAAACAAGGACTTGAGACTCTTGCAAGGGTTACTTTGGTCTCTGCAGGAACTGGAATCTGCTGGCATTTAAGACATACCTTTGAGAAGTGGACCCTTTGAGGGCATAAATTAATATATTGGAATAGGTGGAAGAGAAAGGGGGTTTTCCTAGAGCTTCCCTAGGTCCCACTGAACTCTGTTTCATGCAACAGCCTCCCCGGGGCCGTGACAATCTGTTTTAATTAGAGCTGTCTCTGAGCATCCCTTGATTATGCTGAGGAATGGGGCTCCACCGAGAATTCAGCTGACCCAAGCTGTGGGAGCGCAAAGGCCATGGCTGCGCAGGCCTCCCACGTCCCCTCATTTGCGCTGTGTGAGGCTCCAGCCCAAGCCAGCTCGCCGCTGGCTGGGCTCTGGAATCCATTTATACAGGCCCGCGGTTGTGTCTGTGTGCTGGTGAATGCATCTGATGCACGGGCTGGGGCTGGCTGAAACTGCGGCTCGCAATCAGCCCCGCATCACTGAGTCAGCGCAGCCCGGAGCCGGGCACATCTCTGCCCAGGGGAAGCAGGGCTGCTCCCCACCGCGCCCAGGAAGGTGGGACCAGCCAGGAACCCACTCGTCCCAGGCAGAGAAGGAGAAGGAGGTGGAGCTGCAGGCTGGAAAAATGTGTGATGTTAGAGCGGCTGCTGAGTTTGTTCCCCAACAAGTGTTAGCTTGCTTTGCTCCTTGATTGTTTTGGTGATTGTGGTAAAGTGCAGATGTTGTGCAATGGTAGGACTGGTAACACTGGCCACTGCCAACTGTAGTGCCAGGAGTCATTTATGAGCTTCCCCAGCAGTGAGCTCTGTCAGCACATGCTTCACCTGCTTGTTGCCATTGCAGGCACCAGTGCTGAGCCGAGCTGTGCTGTGACTGGGACGCCCCTTCCACACCAGTCTTCTGGGAGAGGAGCTTCATGCCCCTGTGAAACCACCGCGCTGTGCCCCGCCATGCTCTGTTAACTCTTGCAGATGAGCTCTGCAGGCCAGCTAGAGAAGCCAAGATTCCAGCATCACCTTACCAGAGAGATGTTTTAGTGAAACGAGAAGGTTTCGAAATCCCAGCAAGAAAGGCTGTAAGATTGCCTTGAGTGCTTGAAATAATGTATGTATGCGTATATCTAGGTATACCTGTATAACTGCATGAGCCAAATGACTTGCTTTGGCTTGCTTATCATTCTAAGACATAAAACAGGTAATCTAGCTTTATTTGACACCTACAATAATCATCCAAGAAAATGAGAGGCTCTGTAATGGAGGTCTATAAACAGGTCTTGCGGGTCATTCCCACCAGCTGGCTCTGCACACCAGGGCTCTATGGAAACGTGACTATAAACACTCTGTTGGATCGCGAGCTGCTCTACTGACAGAAGAGACGAACACTAAAGCAGTACAAAACTGAGTAAGTCTCAGAAAATGATTCACTCTCTTAATTAATTTTCCATTTTGGTTGGTGGAATGCCCTTAGGTGGCTGCAGTGGGCTCGAGTTTCTTCTTTCTGGGCAGAGTTCACCTTTGCACAAGGACTGGAAAACTCTCCCACCCTCTACACACTGAAAAGCCCAGGCAGGATCCTTTAAGGGAATATTTTCCTCTGCTCAAATCATTCTGAATCACACTAATTTCTTAAGGCACAATCACATGCGGCTCAGAGGCTTATTTAATTGCCAGTGCAGTGGTATGCTGGGAAGCCTGTAGCCTTGCTTTGTTAAGCAATGCCCCTTTTCCCATCTCCAGGAAAGTATCCCCAAGCGCAGTTTTCTGTCCTGACAGCCCCCAGTAAAAACTACCCTGTGTGTGAGCAGCCCTTCTTGCGAAAGATGCAGCATTCCCAGCTGTCTTGTGCTGGGATTCTTCATTCCCTGGGTGGACCAAGTGCTCATACAATAAGGGAGAGCAGGGGAAAGGATTTGGACATGCATTCCCTATCCTTGCAGGATCCAAATGCCCGTGGTCTTCTATCTTGTACCGGGACAGCTGGAGCAAATTCATGCAACACCAACGTTTGCAGAGTGCTTTTATGTCAGGTTTGTGTGGTTGTCCAAGTTCAGTAGAAACAATTTGCTTGCTTTCTTTTGAATAATAGCAAATTGAAGGCTCTGCTCCGGCCATTTCTTCCACGATTTACAGCTACATCCTTAGGCACAGTTTTCCCACTGAAATCCTTTACTTGCATCAGGAGACAGAATGACAGGAGTGGAAAGAGCCCCCGTGTCATGCCCCAGGCCATCCTGGGGAGGGGACAGGCAGCCCTGAGCCTTTTCTGTCCCAGGTCTTCCTCTATGATAGGCTTGGAGAAGTGACTAAGCTGGGGAGAGGAGCGGGAGCAACATGAGGTAGATGTGTAGGAGGTTTCCACTGGGGTTGTTCCAGCTTGTGCTGGGAGTCACCTTGACCCAGAGCTACAAAGGAAATGTAAAACTGAATTTCTTCTTTCCATTTCTGCCCCACAAACTGCACAGCATAAAATGCATCACTTTCTCATTTTCAAATAGCTTTTCTATATGCATTATTAATGTAACTAAAACCCAAACCTTCAATTTATCACTCCCTGGATACTCACACTTAGAAATGTGTGTTATATCATTGTCTGTTTAGAGATGGTGTTAAGTTATAGCTTGAAAAGAGCGGCGTGGTGTTGGGAACTGTATCTTTCCTGAGAGGACACAAAAGCAAAGTGGTTTTTTTTCAGGACAGAAGTGTGTAAGGGTCTCCTCTGATATGGGTGTAGGGGGACATATGGATACAGAGACGGCATGGCCCATTTTACACATTTTACACATTACTACCAGGCAGGAGCTACAGTTTGGCTACTTCTGCCATTGAGCCTGCATTAATGTGATTTGATTTTTCTTCCTTCCAGTATTTTATTGATAAACATCAGTTTAAATCCCAAAATAGCCCATTAATAAATCATGGACATTTTGTCCTATCATGCTTTCATCTGGTTAAACCTTAAATTTCTGCTGCCCTGAGGAAGGCTTTGATTAGGGCTCCATACGGTACCAGAGATGGGAGGTTTATGCAGCTGGAGGGTTTTAGCAAACCCTCAGAAGCTTTAGGGTTTCACTTTGCTCCTGAGAAAAGTTGATGGCAGAATAAGTTCTCAGAGTCAGACTGGTAGAAAATTACTGACATCCCTAAGAAACCAGGTAGGGACTGCAGCTTTGACACAGCGAGGATTTTAACATCAAGATTCCTGTGAAAGCCATCAGGGTAATGATCTCACGGGCTCTTCACAACCTGTCTTAGACGGATTTGAGCAGCAGATCTGTGCTAGAGGGGACATGATTCCCTTTCCCTCTAAGGAGGAGGGAAGGTGCAGAGTATGCAGCTGTTGGCTTCTCTACATCTTGGTGCGGCCACAGGGCAGAGACCACCCACAGCAGGGACCTCTGCGGGATGTGCACCTGCCCAGCCCTTTGTCCCCAGGAGGGCTCACGCTGAGCAAGGCGTGCAGCAGCGGGGTGCCCCAGAGTCACCAGTGCTTTGGAGCTCATCACGGTTCATGCCACGCAAGGGTGGAGGCCACAGCACCTTGAGCCCCAGCCTTGCTTCTGCCAGGTGGGAAAACAGCTCTTTCAAGGCTGAGGATGGGAGCAGCCCAGCATCCACATGCACCACCTGTGCAGGGCTGTGCCTTCAGGCAGGAATCAGACAAGATAGTTCAGCTGAAACTGGGAGAAATCGATCCTGCAGCACCCTGTGGAAGGGTGCAAGGTTTCATTTCCGACACCCAGAACCTGCACTCGGCTGCAGTTGGGAGAAGCCAGCCGCCTGTTCAACTCTGGGCTCTGTCAGCAGGGCCAGGATTTGCCTCCCAGAATTAGCAGCCAACGTCAGGACTTCAGTGTGCCAGGCAGCAAAGGGGTCCCTTCTCCAAACATCTGCCCCCAGCACCCCACTAGAGGAGAAAAATATGAGCACAGGGAATTAAAGTGACAGCCCCTGTGATCTGGCATATGTCACTGCCTCTGAGGCTGATTTAACTGGGCAGCAGGTAGAAAAGACAAATATTCACTAGAGGAGCTGGAGAAATGGAGGCAAGGCAGAATGAGATAAAACCTCTTTGAGAGAGTGTTTTACAGTGTGGTTCCTTGGGGGGTGGGAAAGAAGGAGAAAGTTCACCATAAATGGAAAAAGGCTTGTACTGTAATTAATTTACCTTGTCTGGGCTTTTTACCACATTTCCATGCATGAGAAAAAAATGCACCAAAACTCACATGTCCATTATTTTTTAAGTACACAAGAGATAACTGGCTCACAACAGATTAATTTGGCTGTATTTTTGCCCAAAGTATGCAAAGCCTTGTGATGGACTTCAGCTTCAGATGAAATAATCAACCCAGACTGAAAGGGCATTTATTGGAAAGGCAATATGAAAAACCAGGCTGCTGTGGTCTGACCTGCCTGACTCCCATGAATTAACAACCTAAAGGAGAAGTTTTCTTGGGAATCTGTAGGAAGGAGCTAAGCTCTATGGCTTGCACTGAGCCAAATCGGCTTCAGGAGCAGTGAAGGCAGCACCCTTCCCAAGGCTGCTGCTCACTCAAAATTGATCTGGGATGTGACAATCAACCCAGGTTCTCTCTGGCTCATGCTTCTCCAAAAGGAGGTTGGGAAATCAGCCTAAATTTACCATTTCTAGCACCAGTTGCAGGAGATGTGTGGGTTCTGAGGGTAAATGTATGCCTATACCAAATGTAATTTGTCCTCTTAAAATGGTTTCAGCAGCAGAAGAGACACTGAAAGATTTGATCAGCCTGAAGCCAGAACTCACATAATCACTTTTGCTATGTAGAAACTAAAGCTGATAAAAATGACGGGACTCCAGTGGAGGCCTGAACTGTCCCAGGTTCAAGGATTCTTGGATTAAGGGCTAGAATCTGCTAGGAAATCGAGGTTAAATTTTGTTCTTTCCCCTTTGTAGTGTTCCCTATACAGAAAAAAATACTTAGAAGGAAGCAAAGTGTATATGTACTTCTGCAGCCTAAGAGCTGGTTTCAGCCCTGCATACTTTTATGTAGAACTCAATAAAATGCATTTGCAAATATAATTACAGATGCAGCAATGTCCTCTAATAATGGATTATATAAAGCATGTTATGAAATGCATTCATATCAACTCGGCGAATTATACTACCTGCTATAACCAGGTGTTATAAAAACAATTATGGGTCTGGGGGAATTACTGACACAAACTGTGTACCCTTTAAATAAAATACAATATCAGGTAGCTGTAAAAGGTGCTGTAGAGGGTGGTGCAGTTATTTTGGACACGCTGGAGCCAGCAGCGCAGGAGGGGAAGCCATTCTTGGGGAAAGCATGGTGATAAATGGTGCTTCAATGTGCATTGGCTGACTCTTGGCTCAAGGCCTACAGGTTGGTCCAGCTGCCCTTGTGTGCCACAATATTTTGTCCTGGTTCGTAGTCCCAAATTCCCACCAAAATGTGCAGCTCTTTGCTCACCTAAGTAATGAATGAAAAATAATTGAGACTGTAGTACTGAATTATTGCCAAGCGTTTATGAAGTTGTTTCAGTTTGCTGGATTCCCACATGAAGGCTTTATTCGAAGCCTTTTCAGTTGAATAGAAATTTACTGTTGAATTGGGCAATCTCTGGATAAAGTCTTGGTTTAATTTTGTGAGATTATTTCTTTAGGGCAGAAGGGATGTTATTCTGAGTTATTAGGTTGTGTATTTTGCTGTGTCATGAGAAAAACAAATGGATTTCTTCTTCTACTTCCTCATCACTAAAAACAGCCTCTAGTAAAAGATAAGCAGAACCAGAACAGATAAAAAGGAAGCCCCTTCCCTTTTCTCCTGGCACTGAACCTTTACCCAAAATCTATTTTTTTGTATGGTTCCTGTTGTTGTTCATATATTTCCTAGTTCTGCCTAGGACAGGGAGCACAGTCACAATCACACAAGTTCCCATCATCGTGTTCCTCTGCTATTCAAAAAAAACCTTCCCCCGTCCATTTTTTTTCTTTTTTTTTTTTTTGCGATAACAGATGTTTGAGCAGTTTGAGAAAGCAAATGGTGCATGGACCATGGGTACCACATCAGTGAACTGCAGTTCAGTTTAAGAATGCAGAAACACGCTCCTCAATGCATCAGGTGCAAGTTTTTGAGGATGAAATGCACCATGCAGCCTGCCCAAGGCCCAGCTCTCTGGAACCAAGAACCTGCTTGCAAATGAGTGAGATGCCCTTTCAAGCTGCTTGCCTGCACACTTTCCCTATGAAATCCAAGTGGATTATGGTGCATAGCCACGGTTATGCAGACATGAGATTGGGATGTAGCTGGAACATATGCTTAGACACAGAAATTGAGATGTATTTCCATGTAAGCAGCTACCCTGATAATTTGCAAGTACATCTTTCCTCCAAGGACCTGAAAGCACTTCACAAATATTGTTGGAGGCTCAGAATGTTCTTGCACTTAAGTAAACTCGTTCTTAGAGAGGTTAAGTGATTTATTTGAGGTTTCTCAGTAAATCAGAGGTAGAGGTAGGAAGTGAAACAAGATCATGACTGCAAATGACATCCTTTAACCTTTGGAGGTGCTACTGTGTACGAAGGCCTGACCCCACCAGCCTCATGGTGTCTCTGAAGTTAATGGGATGACTGGCGTGAGAAAAGGGCTGCAATATTTGCCTCTTTAGGCCTTTCTCTGTGAAGTGCTTAATATTTCCCCAGAGGTGTGTTTGGCTTCACCTCCTACAGAGTGTCTTATAGCAACAACAACAACAGCAACAGAGCAGTCAGTTCCATTTTCTTCCTTTAGTGCTTGAAATCAGGATCCAAGGCTCTCTCTGGGCAGGCGCTAAGCCACAGGGAACTGAAGAGAGTTGGTGTTTCTTGGAAATGGGCTTTGACTTCTCTGCTTTTCTCCCTCACAGGGAAAGAAGACATTTTGGGACACAGTATGAACCTGCATGTTTCTCAGCTGGTAAAAAAACATAGTCCATATTTCTTCGCAGCAAAAGTTTGGCTCTACCCCAACTTCAGCAATCACAAAGATTAATAGGCAAGAAATACTGCACTAAAAATATAATGTAAAAATATATCTTTAATAAAATGAGACCAGAATTCCCAAATTCTTTCTTCTTACTGTGCAGAAAAAAAAAAAAAAAANTTTTTTTCTGTGTGCAAAAAAAAAAAAAAAAAAAAAAAAGAAAAAGATTTGTGGCTACAAGCCACTTTTTGCCTATTTAAGTCTCTGTGCTTCTTATTCCTCTTCTTTAACAGGCTTGAAATGAATGAAGAGGTAGCAGACGAGAGAGTGACATAGGCATTAAATTATGTAAGTTGTGGCCGTGGCAAGCAGGTTTCAATGCTATTGCGGCATTGAAATAGCAGAGATTTCTGCCTTTAGGGAGGAAAGGAGGGAACCTGCAGCATCTGAAGAGAAATGGGCTCGCTGACTCCAGCGCCTGCTCCAGCCTGCAGAGACGGGAGCCTGCCACATCCAGGAAAGGGGAAACGACTCCTGAAACCTGCGCAAGTGACAATTCCCCGCAGCTTCAANTCTTTTTTAATAACTTTATCAAGCCCGGGATGATTTGTGTGTTTCATACTCTCTCTGCGCTTTTACTCTCGGTTAGAAGTTGGATCCTTTCCATTTCTCAGTTAAAAACTTTTTTTTTCTTTTTTCTTTTCATTTTCCTTTTTTTTCCCCTCTTCTCTCTTTCTCCCCAGCTGTTTGTGGTTTTTCTTGAAAGGGCATTATTAACTCCTTCACCTCCGGACTGGAAAGGACTCTCCTGGCTGAGCTATTTTAGGTATTTCTGGAACAGCAGAATTTGCTGGGTTTCAAAAACACAGAATGAAAAAAAGAACAGCAGTGAAGGANTCCCCGCAGCTTAAACTTCGGCGACAAAGGCAAAGAGATCATTAACTGTGAGCGAGGAGAGTTTGTGAAGAGAAAAAAGGTGGGGGAAAAAAAGGAAAAAAAAAAGAAAAACCAACCGAAAAAAAACCCAAAAAACCCACCGCTCTTTAACTCCGGAGTTTTTTAAAAGTGCCCTTGTTTGTTTTCTTGGCGGAGGAGCGGAGCGCTTGGCGCCCGTCCCTGGCCGCCCTTGGCCCTCCCGGCGCTGTTGCTGCGCTGCCGGCCCAGGGCCGCATCCCGGCTCCGGCCCGCCGCCGCCAAAAGCTGCTTTTCTACCCCTTCCTAATAAANGTTAGAAGTTGGATCCTTTCCATTTCTCAGTTAAAAACTTTTTTTTTCTTTTTTCTTTTCATTTTCCTTTTTTTTCCCCTCTTCTCTCTTTCTCCCCAGTTGTTTGTGGTTTTGCTTGAAAGGGCATTATTAACTCCTTCACCTCCGGACTGGAAAGGACTCTCCTGGCTGAGCTATTTTAGGTATTTCTGGAACAGCAGAATTTGCTGGGTTTCAAAAACACAGAATGAAAAAAAGAACAGCAGTGAAGGAAAAGATTTACATTTAAACTGCTAGTGTAGGATAACCCCAGCTAGACAAGCAGAAACATTGTTATGGATTTAGAGGAGCCCTCACCGCTTTTGCAAGGCACAGGATGAGGCCAATCCGAGCTGGTGCTCAAAAGCATCGATTTAAGGGGCAGAAGGTGAGAGGTTCGGTAAAAGCATGGGAGGAGGTGACTGTCCTGGCTGCCCCACAATGGAGAGGGGAGCCAGGCCCCCACGTGCTGCTGCTGGACAGGGCTGACACCTCTCCCTGGCACAGCGCGTGCACAAAGCCTTGCTTTTGGGTGGGAAACTGGGAACTCTGGGCTTCTTTGCTGCCGAACTACAAAAAAGGCGAAACACACACTTTTGCACCGGGGCTGTATTCAGTGCCATGTCACATTTGCCTGTGGCTGAACATGAAGTCCTCAACACACCAGGGACACACATAAATCATGGGAAAAACTGGGCAAATTCTCGCTGGAAGTTGTAAAATGCAAAGGACTGATTTTCCCTGTTGTCCATAGGAGATGAGGGACTGGGAAGTTGGAATCTGTCATTTAAAGCATTTTTTTTTCCCCTCCTCATCTACAGTTGCAGCTGCAGACAGTGGGTATGGTCTCTGTCCCATGGGCAGGCTGGGCTGGGTGCACATGTCCGCGCCTGCACTGCTCCAAGAGCTTTCCCAGCTGAAGTCCTGGAGCTTTGAGGGAATGCTAGAAACAGAGATGACTTCAATATTTGGCAGCAGATAGGATAAGTTATCTATTTCCTTTTAAACAGAGCATGTTATGCAAGCAGGTTTTATTATAATTATGGGTATTTATTATTTCTGTAGATTATAAAATAATCTTCTTGGCAGTAGGAATGTAAATTTAGCGTTTCATGCTATTTGTGAATTAAGTAACACAGCATTTCTTGTATACCTTCTCAAAGCACATGAAAAATCCCCTCTTATATTTGCACACCCTGTGGTAATTAGCACATAGTATTTTTCCTTTTTGGACTTTAAAAAAAACCCCTTTTTGTATTGGTTAAAACAAGTGCATATGTTTTCCAGCATCCTCCCCAGTATGATTGCTGTTCCTGAATGTTTCTATGCATGTTAGCATGTATGTTTGTTTTGCCTGTTAGTTCAGTTTTGTAGAACAAATGGAGAAAATGAAAATAGAAATTTTTAACCGCAACAAGATTCCCTGCAGACAGGATTTTTTTGTACAGCTATAGAAATGCAGCAGCTCAGAGGAAGAGCACAGCATGTAATTCTACATACATCACAGCCCTTTTTTATTACTCTTACCACAGCAGCTGAATGGAGAATTACAAAAACTATGTCCCTGATTCTGTAAAGATTTTAAAAAGAGGCTTAACTTTAGGCATACAGGTAACTTCAAAGGGAATTAAGTGAAACTAGAAGATGTGAGTATTTCATGACAGATGAATGCATTAGAAAAAATGATCTATACAAAACTTCATCCAGAAGTTCTGAAATTACATTAATTGACCTTGGTGAGCCAAGCAAAAGCTCAGTCGAAATTGTTTGCAGAATTTAAACCCAACACTTTTGCAAAATATAACCCAGTGTAATGGATATTCCTATGATTGCACATCTGCTGGATTTCTGTAGGCAAAGGGTGAAATCCCAGCACTGCGGAAGGGAGTGGCAGCATTGCCATTGATTTTACTGATGCCAGAATTTTGCCCAAAACACTAACACTTCCTCTGAGTTTTCTTCTATCAACTCTGACATCGTTTTGTGCACCTCTGCTGTCACATTGCATGGGGTACAAGAGCATTTTAAAATTAGCAGTGGGTTTGAGCTGCAGAGCACAGCTCATCAATCAAACCTCTGAATCCATCTGAGAGTCTGCTCAGGTGTTTGATTCCAGCCCTCTGCACAAACACACCTCTTCCCACACTCACAGGTTTCTTGGCACACCTGTTGTGACCCAGGTGGGAAATTTTGTGCATTTAGCAAATCCCGGTATAGTGGGGAAAATTAAGCGTCGATTTTGTTTCACCATGTAGGAGCAAGCTACGTCAAGTACTGCACATCACTTTATGATCGTGCTTAAAGCCACTGTGACAACAAGCCACCTCAGCAAGCTGTCATTTTAATGTTTTATCCATTTTCTTTTCCTGTGTGTTTGCTCTACATTTCAGCAAAGCCTCATCTCCCCTGCCCACCGCCATGGGCTACGAGGCGGCAGCAAAGCCATGTCACATAGAATGAACCAGGAAAACTCCACACAAAACGTTCTGATCACTGGCTTCCGGAGGAAAATTCCCTCCTGGCCAGAAAGAGAGGAGGACAAAGGAGACGGTGGTAGGTGACACCTGCACAGGGGCGGCACTCCTGCAGCCAGGAGCGTTTTCCTGGTGGTTTTCTGCAGTGGGAGCCCCTCTGTGCCTCACTGCCACGGCTCTGTGGGATGCCCCTGCCCATTTATCACTTCAAACCAAGCTGAACAGCTCCACTGTAATACTGCAAATTGGGGGCCTTCTAGATCATCATTTCAAAGCACTTAAGCTTGTGTTGTCTTTTAGCTTTTTGTTCATCTAACCAGTTAAGGTTCTGAAGACCTAATGTAGTTCCCATTAAGACAAAGAAAAGGATTCCTTTCTCTGTGAAGTGATATACCCCAGGAAGCCCAAAATTTTAATGTCTGCCTTAGACATGTATGTCTTACTGGCATTAACAGCTCAACCTATAGATTTTTCTTCATCAGTGGGGAAGTTTTATTCTTATCCCCATTTTACAGGATGAAATCTCTTATCCAGTAAAGTATGTGAGCATGTGCCAGTTTCAACAGAGCTGGTGGAATCTTTCCAAGATACCCAGCATTTGCCAAAAGTGCGATTTGAGGTGGAAAACTATTCACAAATTCTGGTTGAATGTAACGCAGAGTTTTGTCAGAAAGAAAATCAGTGGAAATACTTTTCTCAGGGAAGTTTATATGTTTCATTTCAGTATTTTCAAAATAGACTATATAATTTTCACCTTTCTTATACCACTCAGTTTACAAAATTAACCATTTTACTTCATTATTATTTTGAAAATAATCTGGTCAATTGGATGTTAGACTCCTCAGTAAGAGAGTAAACTGTCACAGCTCAAAGTTTCATTTTGATGTTTTGAAATAGAGGGTCTGCTCAGCTAGAATACATATTGTTTAAATTTTGGGTTAAAAACAATATGAAAACTTCCATTCTAGAACAAGCAATGAAATCTGTGCTGACCCAAAATGAAACTTTGGGGGAGCTTTTATGTCTTTTCTACTGACACTTTGTGTGTTTCAGGTTGAGAACCTCACCTGAATCATTTTTCCAGTTTGCTGTTCAGCCACCAGACCGAAGGGAACACGTCCGTACAGCTCCAGCTCCAGCAGTTTAACAGCTCTATTGTTTTCACTTGACTCCTGTGAAACTACCTGTGCTGGGAGTCAGCCACGTGGCTTTGAGTCTCCCTGAATCGATGCCCAAACAAACTTTGGGAAGTCAAACCAGGTGATGGGCAGAGCCCGGCGGGGAGCCCCAGAATCCTGGCTGGCCCTTTGGTGCTCTGAGTTCAGGATCCTTCTTATCCTCCAGGTTTGCAGAGCTCCCTACAACACATCTGGCTTAAGAGGGAAGGATGGGGGCTGAAAGGGGAATTATTTTCTTTTGCAGCTTTCAGTGCTTATGATCCAAAGTGGGGAAGTGTGTAAGCTGAAAGAAATGCCTGGGTGGATTTGAAACTGAGATCAGGGCTACATTTTTCAGTGGTTCTTATATTAGTTTTAAATGTTCTTTTCCCTCTTATGAGCATAACTTCCTTTAAATAAATACACAGATAACTTCTCCTAGTTGCCAAGAGTTTTCCCATCCTCTTATAATAGCTCCTCATAATAATGCAAAATAAGCAAAAAAACAAAAATGAGTTGAAATAATTTTGCAATGACTACTTTAACAATTAATCTGCTCAGGGAACAGCAGAAACAACAAAGTCATAAATTTAAATGTGTACCTCTAAATAGCATAATTACCTTTTAAGTTTCAAACTGTACACATGAAAAAGAATTCCAACCAGCCAAGAGAGAAGGGAACATGATCCAAAGGATGCTTGCTACGCACCAAAATATTTTCCACCAAACTAAGTTTTATGAACTTCCCAATGCCAGGCGATATGTATCTGCAGCTCACTCATACTGCCTTAATTTGCTGCTCTGTGTGACAAGTTGTAGTCTGATCTAGCCTGACATGCCATGGTATGCACAGCACACATACATCATGATAAGACAGTTGAAAACCAAAGACAAACAGCCCCAAAGAGAAAGTTAAATAGCATGATCCAGCAGCGGCCTGCATCCATCAGAGGGAGGGTATTTGAAATGGCACACCTTCCCCTTGCAAGTAAATAAATACTGATTGCGTGCTACAGCCGGGAGTGAACGAGATAACGCCGTGTTCCCACGGACAACTGTTTCTTCTCCTCCATGTGTATCAGTTACATTCTTTTTAATTACATCCTTTTTTATCAGTCTAGTGAAAAAACAGGGTGTCTTGGACTCGTAAACCCCACTGAAATGAGAAGATGGAATCTCTTGCTGCTCACTGGAGAATGAGGCAAACCCAGCTGCTGCTGCTGCTGCTGTAACACGATGCTCCAGCAGTGAAGATCTTCTGTTCTTTATTACGTTGGTAAAAGCACCAGGAATTCAACTGGCTTCATTTCTGGCCAATTTCAGGTTCCTCTTTTAAGGACACAAAATATTTCTGGGCCATAACCGAAGCGGTTTAGTTGTCCAGGATTCCTCTGGCGAAGGGAATGAGCTTTTCAGTGTTTGAGGTTCTGAGAGAAACTTCTGCCCAGCTGAAGCAATGCTAGTTGCATTCCCATTAATAAAAAGGTCAGTAGGAAATAGGTGACTTTTTGTCATTTAGTGAATGAAGGTGTTGGTAATTATGACAAAGAGCTCGCTTTGAAGGGGTGGTTACAAAACACCACAACAAAACCACATCTGTTTTACTCCTCATGTCTCAGGTATCACATCTGAGGTGTTTCTGAGGCCCTGAGATGCAGAGGTTTAGGGCATCCCACGGATCCAATTTCCATGCCTAGAAAACTGACGAACACTAACGCAATGGTTTTTATCGCCTTTATTTTGGCCACAAAAGAATATAAAAACCTAGGCAAACATGGCAGTAATTCATAATGAATTTTCAGTGTTATTTTCATAAAGAGTGATGTTTTGACCAAGTGAAAGCTGCCTTCACTTTGGTCCCTTTGAGTTCAGTGTCGTGAAGCCCTAGCTGAGAAGTTGAAAACTTCAGTTTATCTTGAAGTTTATCTTAAAGTGCCCTTAAAGCTGTGTTTGTGGTGTTGTACTGCCTCACTCGGAGGAACTGGGGTGAACTGGGCATCTGTATTTTTTCTACAGACTGTGCAGGATGATCACTCATTCAGAAACAAATCACTTTCCACTCTACATGAGCATCAGTGGAAATGCAGATAGTTTCAGAGCAGTTCTCTTTTTATCATGGAAAAGTGACATTCTCTATGGACCTGCTCCAAAGCCTGATCGTGTCAATGAAAGGACTCCCACTGAATTCAGTGTGATTTGGAGTGGTTCCTAAAAATGGGAACAAAGCAGCAAACTTCATAAATCTTCTGATGTGGTCCTTAAAGCAAGAATTCAGGCCCCATGGGGCAAAGGTTTATGATTAGAAAGACAATTTGGCCTCTCTTCCTGAGCTGAACCATTCAGGTCTCACTGAAGATTCATTCTTTTGGAAATATCATATGCCAGTCAGCACGAAGGATCATTGGTCTGTTAAATGCTACATTATGCCTTTTACTTTTCATTATGGTATGATATTTGATTAAGGCAGTCAATGACCCTGTGCTCAGAAGCAGAAGGGAAAAAAAAAAAAAAGGGAAAAAAAGTGCTAATGGAGCTACAGATGTAAAATATGTTGCTGAGAAGTGAAACAATTGAAGGTGTGGAGGAGAGAGGAATTATCACAGCACTGTTGGCACTGAAGCGGTGTTGGGAGGCTTTTACCTGCCATAAAGCATATGCTGGCACTATTTCATCCTCCACCTTGGCCATAACGCAGACCCTGTTTGTGCAGGAGACTTTCCCAGCACGAGAGCAGAGGAGCACAGGGATGCCCACGCTCCAGAATCCCAGGCAATGCTCACGAGCAGCTGCTGCTCTCAGCAGCCCAGTGCCTGGTTATGGCTACACCCCTACACCTTTCCCAGGGAGGTTTTAAAGGTGCTTAGGAAAATAAAAGGAGCTGTACCTCTATGTCCTTTTGTGACAGAAAACCGCTCTTATTTCCTTTCCTCCTCTCCCTTTATACCTTGTGCACGTTCTCCAAAACTTGATGTGTCAGAGCCCCCTGGGAAGGAAGGACTGCTCTCTGCACAGCTTTCTGTCACAGCTCTTTCAGCATTTTGACTCAAGGTAGTTTGGCTTTATCTCTCCCTGGGAGCACTGTAGGTGCCTGTCTCCTGAGGCTCATGACGTGAGCCATCGTGCTGACGTGTGGGGCCTCTTCTCCAAGCTGCTCTGTATAAGTCATTCCACCTTTTAATTTGATTAGGGGGTTAATTTGCATGGTGCTATGTGTATTCTTTTGCTGGAATATATATACTATGAAATGTATGATGTAAGTTAATCCAAAGCTAAAGAGGCCAATAAAAGCCAGCTCCTTAAGGAGGAAGAAAAAAGAGCAGAGCTCAATGGTAGAAAAGCTTGGTCTCAGTCCAGAGTCCTGACTCATTGTTAGCCTCCAGAGCGTCCTGACTAGCATCAACGTGTCCTGGAAGAAATGTGATTTTCCTACTGTATTAATGAAAAAATAATAAAATGTAATGCTAAAACAATAGGACATACCAGAAAAATTTCCACTGAGGAATGGGGCTCTGTAATAAGCTCATGTCAGAATGATTTCCATCCTGTTTGCAGAATCTGAGCATATGGTGGAGTGACATGACTTTGTGCAGGCTGTGGAAAAGGGAGCAGCTCCTATAGGTGTGTAGACAGATTCCTCTATACCAAGTGCTTAGATAGCTGGGAAAGAGAATATGAAATATATTTCTATTAATGGGAGCTACCCAGTCAAGAGAGAGCTCTAGGAATGTGCTGCATAGCTGCAGAGAAGCATTAAGACTTCATGCAAATCTGAAAAGTGCCTCAATGGCTTTCTACCCATGTGTCTCCATAACTATAATCTCAAAAATATATATAATTTGGAAGTGACAGCGTCCTGGAAGCTTGACTAGTGTGAGCTCACAGTTATCTTTTGCTTGATCCTGTGAAATAAATTATAAGCAGCAAATCCCAACTGCAGATAAATTCTTCTCCATCTGTTTTCCTATAAGACAAAAAAATGTAGAACTGCTTTCATGCAACAATTGCACAAGCAAGTCATAAGCTTAGAGACAGAGAAGAAGAAAGCTAGAATTCTTTCTGGTTTAATGCCAAAGATTTTTAAGATAAAAAATTCTCTGAAAGTAACTGCAATAAACCAATGACTGCTGAGCTTAAACAAACCTCAAGTCAAGTTACATTCAATTTCACTTAAATATTCCTTAGGAGAAAAAGAAAACATAAATGCACAAAACAAAGTTTTTATGTCTTAATTGTCTTATTTTTCCCACAATGCGTCCTAAACTGAAATGAGGTCATTTGGATTTTAGTAACCAGTCCAAGTACAGTGCAAAACATATTTCAAGGTAGAACGAGAGTTCACATCCCAAAAACAAAGGAGTTAGCAAAAATATGAAACTGAATGTACTCAATGCCTAGGGAAGTATAGTTTTACCTGTCAGAAACAAAAAAGTTGGTCTGCATCCATTCCATAGACATAAAATAAACTCAGCAAGGGCTGCACAACAGCTAAAGCCTGAGAAAATACTGGCTAAACTTAGCAGAAGAGTTCCTAAATCAGTTGTTCTCTTTTTCCAAATAAAGTTTTGCTACATTTAAAAATAAAGCAGGTACAATCATGTGTAAATCAATAATATGTGTAGTAAAAGTAACTCAAGATGCTTACACAGTCATAATTACAGTTTGCAGCACACTTAAATGCTTTGCATGGACAGCCCATAAAGAGAATATGACCAGGGACTATGAATAAGAGACTGAATAAATAGAAAAGACCTAGAAGTAAGGCTAATGAAAAATAAACATTCTTGTTAGGAAGAGAGAGTGACAGTAAGAATTAGAGTGATCCAGAGTTTCAAGAATACGAGTGAGTGAACACGTACTGCAGACTTTCCGTATGAATATCAGGAAGGGATCTAAAAAAACCAAAAAAATTAAATGTTTGGTAGTTACATCTGTCCCTCTTTAATCACAGCATGCCTGTTTAGGACTTCGTAGGCAGTGAAGGGTTTTTTTCACTTTCATATTTGTTGTGTTTTTTCAGTCTCTATTAAATGTCTATCAGAAGTGCTCTGACCCCGCTGGAAATCCAAACCCCCAAAATGCATGAAGGGAAATAATCCAAATGTCAAATGTGACTATGAGCCATTACTCAATCTATCCAAAACAAAAGCAGTCAAGCCACATCCTTCTCTTTCCTCCCTGGAGACTCACGTACATCTAATAATAACCCACCACGGGCACTTTGAGGAAAGGAAAGTGAGGAGGAGCTGTGAGTTTTGACCCCATTCTAGAAAACAAATTGTCTCCAGGCATTTTGGTGAAAGTGCATCAGCTGGTGACACCACCATGTAAAAGTTTATGTGAATAATCTGAATTACACCCGGAGATCAGGTGGAGTATACAGTGCCACTTGAGATGTGTATGAGCAACCTGGGAGGCTCTAACAACCCTGCTCAGCAATCTCTGAAGTGTTCCTGCTGTATTCCCTGCATGATTTCCCATCAAGTTGGTATTGGAAAAGCCACGACAAAATAGGAGGAGTTTCTCTCCTGATAAGACAGTCCATTCACACTTCATGGGCACAGGGTCAACGCTGCCCTTGCCCATGCTCTCCAGCAGCAAGGGATGGTAACAGCACCCATCTAATTCTCCTGCATAAGAAATGTGCTTTGGCAGGAGGTATTTATGTGGCAGTTTTGGGGAAAACACTTGGTTTTCTGTTGACAGTCTTGCACCAAAGACTCTGGCAAGATTAACTGGTGTGTAATAGCCACAGATGGAGGAGCTGTGCACTATCTGGGGACTTAGTCTGAAAAATTTGTGGAACTGATTAATGCCCATGAGCTGACCAGGGCTCTGATGTGTGAAGTTAAATATGTGCCTGCTTGCAGGGTGAGGGGCTTTATGTACTTATACCTTGTGTCCTTGAAAATCTAGCTTTCATGTGTAAGCACTTGGCTAACGTGGCTTATCCCTCTGCAGGCTTCCCCGAACGTGAATTCATTATGAATCTACCTGAAATTGTCTTTTGCCAATGTGCTGGTTTCAGTTTGTAAGGAAGTTGTTCCTGTTTGTACAGCCGGGCACTTCTTTTGTTCATTTTCCTTTGTTGGAGGCTGACAGCACACTGGCTGCAGTTTCCATGTGATCATTCCTGAAATTGCTTCGTGCTTGGACAAATGTGTAGGTGTTCTGTGCAGCTTCTTTAAATAGTGAGTTAAATAGTACTGAAAACAGTATTTCAAGAATAAAGGAATATACCACAAGATTCTGCATCTTTCTGCCCATTTTGTCTCTTATTCATGTAACGAGCTTATTTTTACTCCCTTTCATTCCCCACTCTGTATTAACAAGTTTTCCCTTGATTTCATTGATTTCTCCTTGCCCACAATAGCCTTTTTTTAATAATTTATTCAATATGTTTATTCTTCTGAAAGTACAGGCTGCCAAGAGGTGTTGTGGAATAGTCATCACTGGCTCACCTAGACACCCATCTATTAGGGATTATTCAAGGATAAGGAAATCAATCCTTCTGTGATTCATGGGGAGGAGGGGATGGATCAAATGACCTGGTAGAATAGTTCTCTCTAATTTAAGTTATTCTGTTTTGGTTTTTATTTCTTTTGTTGTTTTGTTGGATTTGGGGTTTTGTTTTTGTTGTTGCTGGCTTTTTTTCCTTTTTTATTTTTCTTTTCTTTTTTTCTCTAAATTCTTTTTGATCTCAATTTCCCAATTTTTTTTTCTTAAATAATGTTCTCTTGTGTTCATGTTCTTTGAAAGTATGGAGAATTTGCATGAACCAATTTTTATTAGTTCCCTTGAGAATGTTAAAAACTTCAATTAGGTCACAGTGAAGTCTCTTTTCCAGAGTGAAATTCCTTAATCTTCCTTAATAACTTAAATCTTTGAGAAGTGATGTTGTTCTGCAATGCATTTTCCTCAAAAGTAATTATATACCAGCTAAGTTGCTACATAATAGTCAGCGCTGTGTTGTGCTCTGAGTATAATCAGTCCTTGGGTTTTGTGGAGCCTATTAGCTCTGATGGGCTGGAAACACATGACTGTCAGGACGGGGGTTGCAGGCTGGGAGATAGGAATTTCCAGCATCCAAAATGCCAGCATTTTCTATTTGCACAGGAGCCTCTCGCAGTGTAAGCTGATATTCTGCCTGAATTTCTTAGTAGATCTGCTCAATTGTAATTTTGGGATTATTTTAACGACAGCAGGCAAGGAAATCCAGGAGGCAAATGTGAGTTAACAGGCTGAGGAATGATGCAAGCTCTGCCTTTTGCTTCATGCTTGTATTATCATCCTTGCCCAGTGTTTGCTGTATTTTCCAGTAGAATGCATCAAGCTGTTTAATATGTAAGTAATCAAAAGGCAAAACCCCGGTATTGATCCTGGGGCAGGAGGAAGCCAGAACCTCTCAAGCCTGGGAGAGGCTCCCCTTTGTGGCTGCCCTTGTGCTGCTTCTTCCTTCACTTTTGTCAGCTTTGGGGTCATTGCATAACCACCCTGAAAACACTTCTACTTTATGGAATTAAGGGAAAAGAGCCATCCAAATCCTCTTAAGAAGCTTTAAAAGAGCTGCTTGCTTTCCTGTGTGCAGCAGTGAGCCCCCCGTTAGTGCATTGCTGGGAGTGGGAGCTGGAGCAGGAGCAGCTCTGCTTCATTTTCTTGGCCTCTGCTTTCTGACCAGGAGCTCAGTGTGCTCCAGTGCCAGCCTCCAGAGGGGTAGAAAGAGTCTCATTGGGCTAAAACATGAACATAAAGTAATGCCAAAATAGGTTGTTTCTAGAAGAGCTTTGGTGTAATATCAAGAACAGTTTTATCTCACCCCAAAGTATATAATGAAAATTATGGAGGGCTGCATGGTCTATATGGATTCAAAGTTTCCTTCCAGCTCTGTTGTAAGGATTAGGGTAATCTGCTTGGAAATCTGCAAAAACGTGAGGATTGGAGATGTTAGGAAGAGGGGTAAGATGCAGGGATCAGTAAATGAACAAGTTTTCCCTTGCTTGTCTCCTGCAGGCTATATTCCTATTTCTGGTCTATGTGATCTGAAAAAGTGTAGGACTGAGGCAAAATCTCATGGCTCAGACACTCTCCAACCTGAAAGGCTGCCATTAAATAGCTTCTCATTTCTTAATCCTCTAGTTTTATGAGTTCATTTCTTCCCTGGGTATCTTCAAAATGTTTGCTCATTTTATGGACAACAAGATGCAGATGTTTTGCAATTAAGAGCATAAACATTCTGCTTGAGCAACAGGAGTTTATAATAGCTTTTCATCTCAGCTTGGTTGATGTTATTTGTAGGCACAAGGTGGTTCATGCTGCAGTTGCCATCTTGATCAGCCTTTTCCTCATTTCACATACCGTAGATAAAGGTAGGGTTTTTTTAAAAAACATGAGAGGCTTGATTAGTTTCCTTAACCACTTCCAACTGCAGAAAAAATCAGGAGGGTTTCATAAAGCAGCAAAACCTGCTTCCCGCAGCCACAGTTTTGCTGGTGTGACTTCTTCCCCTGCTCTGCATTCTCCTGATGTTTTTTGCCACCTCTGGAGCATTGTCTCTGCTAATAAAGGTACTTCTATAAGTCAGTGGCCATGAAGTCATGATAAGAAGTCCTGCTCTTCCAGTCCTGCTGTTTTTCCGGAGTAAAGAAAAATCTCTTTAATCATTCTGTAATAATTACAGCAATGTTTTCCCTTGGCCCTATAGGCATTATTTTGAGGGCAGGCATCAGTGTGGCACTGACTTTATGGATGTGTATGATTTTGGCAAGGAGAAGAGGTTCAAACATTCCTCCTCTCCCTCTGCTGCATTTCCCGTTCATCTCCGTGTGCCTCATTCCTGCTTTGCAGTCTGTGGTCACATTTCTCCACACATTCAGTTACAACAGCCTGGATGTGGCATAATCAGAACTCTTCTTGCTCCACGCAGCACAGCAGCCCTGTTTTGGACACAGGAGGGGCACCCCTTATCCTTCTGTCCCACTTGCTCCACTGAGAAGGAAAAGACACTGAAGATGGGATGGGACCAGATGTGTCCCAGGTGCCCCATCTCTACAGCATGTCACCCTCTAATGTCACTGGGCTGGGACTCTTCTGGGGATTCAAACCTTCTCCTGCACCAGCAGTTGCCTGTCCAAGTCTCTCGGGTCACCCTCTGATGAAACATATGTTTATGGATCAAATTCAGAGGTCACGCAAGGAATGGTTCCAGGACAGCATCTTCAGACTTTGTTTTGTATCATATCAGGCTTCAAGTATTATATAGTCTTGCCATGCCAGGGTATTTCTACTGTCCTAGAGACTGGAAAAAAAAAGTATTTTGTCTCTTGGCTGGAGGTTTTGTCCATATTTGTTCCAGCGTAATTTAACTCTGGTTGAAATCAGTACATCCAGTTTCTAGGCTTAGCTTAACTTTAGGACATACACTTATTCTGCTATAACTTTAATTCAAATATTGTGCTTTAGCAGAACACTCCCTGCTTATAATAAGTGAATAGCTGCTTTCTTACAACACCCACTGAAAGGCACTATAGAAAAAAGAGGTCAGATTCACAGGGAAGGTTTTTATTATCATTTTTGCTTTTTAACCTGGCAAAAATGTGAAATTTAAATGTTTACACTATAATCTTCATTAAAGTCAACCATTACAAAGTTCGAAGCAGGAATAGAAGTCCCAAGGCACTCAGATTAATTTATACAGAAATGCAAACTTACTGAAGAGGCCTGGTGCACAGCAGTGTGTTCAAGTCCTCAGCTGGAGTCTTGAGGGTCACGTTTCTGGCACTATTAGTCATGTTATTTTTATGTGTATGGACACAAATGAATGTTCTAAACTGGATGTGCACACACACACACGTGCACTGTGGCCATTGCTAGACCACGGCGTTGCCCAGTCTGGCTGCAGATTTCAGTGGAAATCATGCCTGGAAAGATCCTAAGCTCTGTGCTTGCAGGCAAAGGGGAAGGAGGGTTCTGGGGAATGCAGCGTCACCACACTGGAGGCTTCTGCTTCTTACAAGATGTTTCTGTTCCTGTCTTGTTGCTGAAAGAGAAATGAAGTGGGAAAAGGAAGAGGCAGCATGTGAAGAAAGGATCTTTCCCATGGAGGTATTGTGACTGCTGACTTTTGAGTTTCAAAACTACGATCCTTGCAGGGAGCTCTTTTGGCTGAGAAGACAGAAACTCACAAAACAATGACATTTTCTGCCTTTGGCAGGAATAGTTGTTCACCATTGCAACAAAGAAGGGATACATGTGTTGGTACGCAGACCGGCTTTCTTCCAGACAGCAAAAATGCCATCGCTGGGCACTGCCTGCCCATGCTCTCCTGGGGTGAGACCACTTCCATTCCAGCATCCCCCCACACAAAGAAGTTTTCAAACATAGCTGGTGATGAGCTGCTGAGATACAGTGGGTTCTTCAGCCTAACAGAAACACTCTGCAATGGGTGATGTGGAAAAATGAAATTGTGTCAGGTACAAGTTTATCCCTGTTGTGTAAGAAGTAGAAACCTACACGTTTTTATTTCTCTTGGTATCTAGGAGGATGTACACAGAATAAAAATGCTGAACTAGGATTCAGTTTTCACAGGAGGTAGCTTGGACTCACTGATGGCAATAGAAGCTTTGATTTGGAGGAAGAGGAGGAGGTCTACAGAAGGTGTCAGCTTCTCCTAATGAAGAGCTTCTGGCTGAGCCCAGCTGTGGTTTGTGTGACTCCTGTGTGCCTATGCTCAGGAAGGACTGATCTGTAGTTATCCTTCACGCAAACCTTCTATCAGCCTCCTGATCTGATACAGAATGGTGTGACTAAGCTGTGGAACAACATGATACAGCTTATTATAATATTTAAAAGAGAAAAAAAGATGGTTCTTCATCATATGCCAATGTTCCTGATTACGTGTGACAAACTGGACCTGTTGAATTCAAGCCATTAACGACCCTGTAACACTTTTTAAAGCCAGTCAGCGCCATCATTCTTACTTTACAACATTTTAACGATTAAAACATCACGGGAGGCAAGCCGCTTGCGCAGGCCGGGTTTGTTGGGCGGATTGTTGGTGGACAGTGGCATCACCCGTGCGCTCCTGCCGGGCTGAGGCCCCCGGTGCCTCCCAGCAAACAGCACTGGGATGAACTCCCGGGGCCCCGGCTGTCTGCGCTAATTGCTCCTGATTACTGCTAATCACTGCCGTGTTCGGAGCGGCCGAGCAGAGCCAGCTTTGCTGCGCTGCCCTTGGGAAGAGGGATGGATGCTCTGGTGGTGATCCCCACCGCCGGGCCATGGCTGCAGCCCGGGCGGGCCAGGGATTGCGGGCTCGTCCCACGCGTGGCCCTCAGAAATCTGAGCTGGGTGCAGACTCCCCCAGCTCCTCTGTAGAATGAAGAAAGCCTGCAGAGGTGGTTCCCCCGAGGAAGGAGAAAACCCTGGAATTATGCCCCGAAAGCCCTTTCCAAGTGAAGTACGCAAGAAGCTTACTCGCATGCTTTCTCAGTTCAAGAGTGTAAATTGTTGCCAGAAAGTTCCTCGTTGTTTGTGTTACCATAGGTTGAGTTTTGGTGCATTAATTTTAATATTCCTAATCGTTCTCCCCTATTGGACCCTTTCCTCAGACCCCACCTTAACTCCCCTCCCGCACTAGAAGGCATAAATACCCCTGTCTGAGCCTGAACCCTGCCTTTGGCCTTTGGCCCTTGTTGCTGTCTTTTTCCAGTTCACTCCAAATGTAGTGTAACAAACTATCTTGTTTGTTATTTTTCCATTATTAAAATTCAATTTCTGAACAACTGGACCAAGGCTGCCTCTCTCTATCAAGTTGCCATCAGGGAAAAGTCCTGAGGAAACTCAAAGTGGTTCCATCATCCAGGCTCAGACCCGCAGGAGTTTCAAAAGCCCCATTTGTGGTGTTACCTGCCTCACACAGCTGTTTAGAAGGGAGGGGACAGAAGTCCCTGCTGGGGTTGGTAGAACAGATTTTATCCTTTGATCATCTCAATACAGTGGACCCGCACCAAAGTTGTGGTCTTGGTTCACGCTTGTCATGGACTCAACATGGAGAAAAAGGGGCAAGGAGAGAGGGAAGGAACCCTCACCTGTATTTCTGCAAGTGTGGCACTTAGTAGATGCTTGAAACAAATAGCACTGCTTAAGTGTGGACTTTTGTTACCAGATTTTTGTGCACATGAGAGAGGGAAGTTACGAACCTGCTCCGAGAAGATGATCCCATTTGCATGCTGCATAATTCAGCAATCAAAATGTGGCTTTAAAAGCCAGTATTGTCCTTGTCCTTGGCCAGAAGGGTGCAGGCAATGGCTTGGTCCTTTTGCCAGCATGTTTATTAAAGGGTTAATCAGCTATATAAGGTTAAATTTCACCCTGGGGATTTTTAGTATGGGCTTTCTGGCCAAACTTATCTTGCTGTCAAACAAATACCTGCAGTTTTAAAACAGGAAATAGGGGGGTTTTGTGGTTTACAACTTATGATGAGGGACATACTCATGACATCAGTTATCCTGATCTTGCTGATCTAAAAAGCACTGCAGTGACAGCAAGAACCAATCAATTCATGCAAACCTACTCATTCTGACTTTTGAGGTCTTAAAACTTGCTTCTGCTGCAGATACATTGTGATCTAATGGATATTTTTTAAAGAGTGGGGAATGTGCTCTTTTTTCTTTTTTTCCCCCCCCTTCATTTGTTACTTTGTTAATGCAGCCACAAGAATAAAATAATAAATACACTCAAAAGCAGGATGTTGTGTTCTATGATAGCCCAGGTTAATTTATCTATGCTATACAAACCTTAACGTTTAACTTCGTTAAGTTCTACCTGGAAAGGCATCTGATCAGATGGGAAAATTAGTTTAATACACCACATTGCTAAAAACACTATCTCTTCTGATCTTACCAGCACTTTCTGTGCGTTTGAGGTGCCAGGCAGGAATGACAAGACAAGAAATGAGACTTATTAGCAGAGATATTGTGTATAAATAAAGTGATCAACCCTCAGTTTGTTCTCCCTCACCAGCTATCATGAAAGTGAGATGGTTTTTCTGGGTGTGTATCAGAGGAAAAGTAAATGCCTGATGGTTTGAAATATGTTTAACTCTGGTTGAAAACACCATAGTCCTCTCTTAAGATCGATAAACCATAGCTTTCCATGGACCACAGGGAGTGAAAAGTGGGGCTGACCCCAAAAATCTGCAGACTTCCAAGCTGGCCAACATTCTGATGGATCTGTCAGCCCAAAACATGAATACAAATTCATTCATACATGTCATAAACAGAGAGTATAGAATAGCAGGGCTAAACTTTGTTTAAGAAACTTGCTATCAGAAATATGCCAGGACTTCACAATAAAAAGCAAAATGTATTGAAATTTATGGGGTTTAAAATTTCCTCACAAATTTTAAAGTAGGCTTGTGTTTGCTGTTTTGTCTGACCCTGCTCACCTTTGCCAGTGAGAGGGAGCCAATTTATGAAGGAAGTTGGCTTTTCCTAAAGGCAGATTTGAAATTTCATGCATGATGTTAAAATTTCCTAGCGTTTATCCATGCCAAGAAGAAGTTTTTCCACTCAGTTTCCCAGAAAAAAACACAACACTCAAGGTACATAGCTTTCAAAATGTTGAGATAATTCAGCTACAAATATTTGCAACATCCAGCCCTGGCTGTTAAAGCAAACATTGCTCAGGAAATGGATGTCTTTGCCAGGGACTAGGAGGACCAGGATATCTAAGTCCCTCCTTTTTTTCTGTGACCATCTCAACCATCTCATTCTCTGCACCACTCTCTTACTGAGTTTCTCAAAGTGGATGATTAAAAGTTGCTTTTTGTTGCATTTATCTTTACAATGTATTGCCTACAATAGGTTCAAATACCACTATATTTTATGTTTATTTTCATGCTATTCAAGAGAAGTCCAGCAGTTATACTGAACAAAAACTGGACTTGAATGCATAATGCTTTTTTTTCTCTAAAATTTCATCATGTTTGGGTTTTGCTCCTTGTCCTTTCCAGAAAGCTTTGATGGGCTACTTGCATTCTGATTTCAGTCCTTTTTTCATTGGCAAATGAACAACCGTCCTCCTTTGGTGTTAGAAACACTTCTTCTCCTTGGTCCTGGGAATTTATCTGTTTGTTTCATCTTAAAACTCTCACAATGTAGAGCAGATCTTTTTGATAGTACACATGCTTTTTCAAACACCTGTTGTCTTTATTCTTCTGGCAGCAAATGGCACTGCTGTCAAATAAAGTAAAATTGACTCCCAGAGGAAAGCTAAGGAGTCAGATATGCCATCACAAATTCTGGCATAGACTGCTTGGAAACCCTTTTCTTCTTGTTTGGCAGGACATGTGCTCAGTTCCTGAACATGGTGATCAGGAGCTGTTACAGAATGCAGAAGACAATAAATACTAAGCAAGTTAAAATTTTATCCTCTTTGAGAGATAGGGGTCTGGATGTCTAAGAAATGAGAGCTCAGTTGACAAGAACAAGAGATCTCACACCACTCTTGTAAATGAAAAGCTGTTAGGCAGGCAGTACCTTCCCCAATGTCATGTTTTTCTTAGAACTGGGGCATACATTACACACAAATTTGAGATTATCTCCAACAATTATCTAAAATTAACTGTGGTTTTCTGATGAAAAACATTAGAGGAGGATCTGATAAGCAGTGGGCCTATTTATAATGCTTGCTTCAAGAAAGAAAGGTTTGCTGCTCTGAGTGAAACCAAAACGCACTGTGTGTCAGAGGATGAAAGAACATTGGCTTCCTTTCCTTTGCTTACTAGCACTGGGATTTTATCACGTCTATCAGTGGTTAACAGAAAAAGGCCAACACAAAGAAGAGGTGTTCCCATTTCTGTTTATTTCGGTGTGATACCAGCTGCTCTCTGAGCACCTCTGCTCCCACAGAGCATTTACACACCATGGCTGTCCCACAGGGCAGATCAGAGCTTTCCTGGCAGCTTTTTAACCTGTGCACCTCAGAAAGGGGCACCAGCTTGGAGCACCAAAGCAAGTTCATGTCTGTTTGGTCCTGCACCAGGGCAAGCCCCCCGTGCACCTCAAGGTTTGGCAGAACGGGGCTGCTGCAGCTGCACCTCGAGGGCATCTCACAGGAACATCCTGAACAGCCCCCAGCACCTCTGCTCACTGACACAGGGGAGCTTGGGTGCTAGAAACAGGAGCTCCTCGAGAGCCATGGGTCCTTCTGTAACACCACGTTTATTCAGGTGTGACTTGGCTGAGGGAGCCATGCTCGTGTTTGAGTCAAAGGACTCCCAAATAAGTGTGGAGCTGGATTTGGTTTTATTTATTCCTGATTATGAAAGGCTGGAGCAATCCCCATGCAGGAGGCTCAGAGGGAGATAGACCAGCACAGGCAGTCTCCAGATCAGCCCCTCTGAATCTTTCCAGCATGGAATGGCACAGGAGGAGCAAGCAGTGGTGCTACATGAAATGTGTTTCCCTTAGTCCAGGCACAGGGTGGGAAGAGGTCACTGCGTTTAGGGACTCCTCCGGCTATAAAGAACACAAATTACAGAGATGGTTTTGTCAGCAGACAGTATCAGTGGAGAGGCTCCTTTTCCCAGGCCACAACATGTTACAGGTCACAGAATGAGTCTCCAAAGAGATGCTGTGGTTTCTCTCTTGGCTTTTTTCACATCTTGGACTGCACAGTGCTGAGTTCAGGGACCTGATTCACATACAAGAGAGTAACAGTGAGGAACATTTGAAAGTTCTGATTTCTAAAGCCATCTGAAATTTGGCAATTTCACCTCGTGGGTAATGTCTACATGGACATATGTAAATGCTTTTCTTCCTTTATATGAACCCAAAGAGAGTATGACTCACAAAACTCATGTCACCTAAAATTCACATGCTGAACAAATGCACATGCTGATTAAACAAAAATATACAGCCATTCCACTTATCCAAGAGGCTGATGGATCTTGACAAACCTTTCAATGAACCCATTGTGGCTTGTCATTTGTAAGAGCCACAGAAACCAGGTGGATTTTGTTGTAAGAAATTTTCCATAGTTCTGCTTATCAGTCATGTGAGCATGGGCAATTATTTTCACGTCATGTTTGCTAGCACTGATTTACTTTGAATTTGACTGGTCTTAAAAAAAGAAAATCTTTAATCTAAACCAAACAACCTTTAATGCAACCAAATGTTTGGATGAAGAAAGGGCAAATGTCTGTGTGTTTGTGAAAGCAGCACCAATAAAAATAACACAGGCACCATCTAGGATTGTAATGCCACCAAGAAATGCAGAATAACTAAAAGGGCCAGTTGTAACTTTACCAGGTTGAAAGAAGTTCCACTGCCTCTTCAGGATACTAGCTTTTACTGGAGAAGAGGTTTACAAACTTTAAAAGCACTCTCTCCAAAATGTTTAGAAACCTGACTGCTTTTTTCGTTTGTCTTCCATTTTTAGAAAGAACAACTTTTTAGAAATTTCTGCATGAGAAATGTTTTCTCAGCTGCTAAAGCTAATTAGGAGACACAAGGATCAGGTTTTTTATATTTTCCTCTGAATAGAAGTGAAGTTATTTCATGCAATTTTTTACCCAGCTCTGCTATGTGATGGGCTGCATACAGAGCAGTTTATTTATACCACTTTATCTCGCACCTGTTTGGATACTGGCTGTTTTATGGTATTTAAACATACTATTTCTTGCCAATTGCTTTATCTCCACAGTTCCTGCTTTTGCTGCAAATGTTTCTTATTAACTCTAGAAGAAACATCAATTGCTCCCTGCGTGTTATTAGTGAGGACAAAAATAACACAATTGTTAGTTACTTCCAACATGTTATCACCGCAGACCTGTAAAGCAGACATTCTTTCAAGATACTGTAGGGGCTCTTTTACTCCATTGAAAATAAATAATACATGCTTTAAGGACTTGTTATTTCACTGGAATTTTGTGTTTAAGTGGGAAAAAAGACAATAACAATCCAAAATTCACTGAGTTCCACTGCTGTGCAGTGTGCTTTCTGAGGTATTTTGTGGAGCACGCCTCTCTAGCTGCAGACCTGGAACACAGTGTCAGGCAGAGCCCCACAGTGGGGGCACATACAATTATTCACACAGAAAATGCATGATCCCTCAGGGATGCCTTCCTCTGGGTTGGATATTTCTCCCTCGAGCCTCCCTTCGTGGGTCAGTGATTTCCAGCCCTGCACGCAGGAGGGAGGTGGGGGCCACCCCTCTGCAGGTGCTGTTCAGAGCCCTCAGGAGCACTGAAGGACTTTCATTGCCCTAAGCCCTGCTGGGAGCGTCCCACAGTGTCCAAACTGCAGAGGTGGCGTGAGTCACACCGAGTCACCCACCTGGCAGAGACTGGCCCTGGCATGGAGGCCACGTGAATGCGTGTGCTCCTCAATCCTTCACCCTGTCCCATCAGCTGCAGAGCCCTGAGCTGAGCAAGCCAGGGCAATGGTGCTGGGATATCCACGCCTGTCCTTTGGGCAGCGTGTCCTGGCATCACCATTCCCAGGACAGAGGCTGCTGCCAGCTCCTACCAGCTCCTAACAGCCCGGGCTGGAGCTGAACCTTCAACCTCCATTAATTGCCCATAACCCCATATTGTATTGTTGTATTGATGTCTAGATGCAGATCAGACAAGGGGACAAGAAGTGCTGAAGTAGGTGTCCCTGGCTGCAGAGGTCTGGATCTTTACCTCAGCATTGGCAAAGCCTGATTTCAATGCAGTTGTCAGGCAAATATGCCCCGATTGCAGCTGGGACACAACAGGACTGCCTGGAGAGAGGAGTTAACTTTCAAAGCAAACTGCTGTAGCCAGGATGCCTCACTTCAGGACTGCCTTCTGAAGTAGATTCTTTCATCCACAGCCAGAGCACACACCACCCGCCATCCTTCTTCCTTGGGTGGTGTTTTTACTGGAGGCATTGCTGGATCTGAGCTTCATTTTATCCTGCCTTACTGCTACTGTTTAAAAACCTGTCCAACTTGAAGACACGTGTCAATGTTGCATTTAGGGCTCCAGCTTATCATCTCTTGTTTCTTTATAACCAAAATAGCACCATTTAAAATAACCTACATACCTGGTAATGAAGGTAGCGCTACCTGAGCTCTTCACAGCGAAATTCCCTTACCAATCTGGGATTTTACTGCAAAAAGCAGAATTTCCAAAGGACAGAATTTCTAACCTGAACTTGCCTTCAGTGATCCTCAAAGGCTGGAGTTTAGTTCTGAAACCGCAAACTTAATAGGGTTGTTTGTTGGCTGGGTATTTTTGTCATTTCCTTTAGGCTTTGCTGTATCAACATGAAACTCAAAAAGCCCAATTTGCATTTACACTCAGGTGCATTTGCACTCCCCTTTGTTAAAACAAACAAACAAACAAGCAAACCAGTTTTTCAAAGCTCATTCCCTACAAGCCTAATGAGAGGTTTCTTCCACTGAAACATCTGGTTTTACTCATTGCTGGTTGCAGTATACTGACAATTCCTCTGTTCTCAAAATGCAGAGAAAGCAGTGTTAATCCTGGGCCTGGGGAACTACCACAAGCCCAGCCAAAATAGCTCTTGTGACTATAATCTTTCATTGCTCTTAGATATTTTATGGTGCATCAGAAAATTTATTCTATTTATATGAGCATTTCTTAAACTAACAGCGAGACTTTTGTGCAAGTGAGAAGGAGGCTCCAAACCTGTGCACATTAAACGGAGATGTGTGACTGATGAATCACTCAGGAGCCCACAGTGCCTGATTTCATTAGCTTTATGAATTTCTGTAACACAAGACATTTAATAGAGGCCTCATCTTCAAGGAAAAGTTTTTTAAAGATTTGCAGAGGAGAAAATAGAAGTTAACTCGCTTTGAATGCGAGATGCGCCAAGCTACCTGCAAAGTGCAGTACAGCAAAGTGTCCGCTCGAAAATGGTGTAAAAAGGTTCTCTGGTGCTGCTGGTAAGCCTAGACCTGTAAATCACACTTCAGCCACGAACATTCCCCAAGTACTTTCCAACAATATATCACATTGCTCACCATTACAAGACAGTCTGACAGGAGACTGTGTGTACTGGTGGCAAGTTAAGTAGATATGGTGGGCTGGTGACACAGACCCATCGTCTTTCCACGGTTCAAATTTAAATGTTTTCTCACACGTCCATGGTATTTTAATATATTTTTCTTCCTTAAATTTGTTGCCATTAGGCAAGAATGACCTAAGCTAGATTTTGAAATCTGAACTTGGTTTTTTTTTTTTTTGGTTCTAAGTCACTTCCAAGCCCAGAGGACTATTCGTATATATTATTCATATAATCTCATGAAAACAGGGATTCTTAGAAGATTTTGGCCGAGAAAATTTAAAGACTGAGATTTCTTTATGGTTCAGCACAACCCTTGTCTTCATTTCTCAGCTCAAAACCCAGACTAGCCCTAGATTGAATCCACTTCCAGGCATGAACATCTTTCTCATCCTTCCATATTTTATGCTGGTTTTTTTCTTTTTTTTTCTTTTTTTTTTTACATTGGTTAAAATCAGTCTGGTTTCTTTCATATGGACAATCCTGTCTGACTCTGAGATGTGCACTCAGTCTGGTTTAAAAATGTTTGCTCAAACAATAGATACTCAGGGAAAGAATTCTCAGTGTAGGAGAGTCTGTGTATTCTTTACTATCACAGTGAAGATTTAAGTTCCACCTCAGTGTTTTCATAATTTTACACTGTTGCTGCAATTATTCATCTACAGTCAGAACTATAGCTCTTGTTTTACTACTTAATGCCTAAAAATCCTTAACAAGTGTCAAAGCAGAAATGAATTATGTTTTATCTATTTCAGAGCTCATAATTAAATTGCTTTTTTTTTGCACTAAGACAAAACCAGGGAAAAAAAAGCCAAACTCCTACCAGAAATGCTCACCAATTGCATATTTCCATCAGCACACTGCAGAAAGCAAGAGGAGTTAATACAAACCTGGGTGTAATTATTTACTGAGCAGTTTGCAGAGCATCCGTGCCCACTCTGTAAACTGGCCAATGTTCTGACTCACATAGGAGACACATGAAAATGCTGGATATCTGTCGTACAGAAGGCTCACTGTAAATAAATAAGACTATGTGGGATGTCTCCCACGGTTTGCACCACATCACAGCCCCTCTTACACAAGAGATCTGTAGGCACAGCAGAGATACCAGCGTGCCCATCTGCACCTTCATCATCCCTTTATCACAGGGCTGGTTACAGCTCTCCTCTTTGTAGACAGGTAACAAAGCCAACACGAAATTATCTGTTTAGCTCAAGCCCTGAGCAGACACAAACCATGGTTTATGCATGGTTTCCTTCCTCTTCAGCAGGGCAGGCAAAGCTCAGCTCAGCTCCCCTGGCACCTCTGGCAGGTTTACAGCCCAGCCCTGCTCAGGGGCAATGGGGAATTCCTGCAGCACTGCCCTGAGAGATCCAGATCTTCAGGGAGCAGATGGAGGCAGAGGCGCCCTGGCTTGTCAAGGAGGTGCCATCTGTACATGTAGCTCGAGAGGTGATGCCAACCAGCTGCTGGTGCTGGGGAACACCGAGTTGAGTGCCACTCACAGGAGGGGTCCCTCTCACAGCAACAAATCCACGCTGTCGTGGCCTGGGAGCATCCCCCTCAAAGCACAGCTCTTGTGCTGGGCTAATGCTGCTCAGAGCTGAAGAGCTGAAGGGGTTCAATTCAACAACCAAAATTCACTTGGAAAGGGTATAAGTGCATGACTGAAAAGCCACTAAAATGAGCAGTGTGACCTGTCACTGGCTGTTGCCTTTGGGGCTGGCTCACACCGGTGACAATTGGCCCCCTCCTTCCAGACCCCTTTGGCTCACACTCTGTGTCTAATGTTTCAAAAGCTTCACGTATTTTTAGTGTGTTCTCAACTTTGGGAGGTGAATTGCTGGGAATTTGTTTCTAATATAGGTAATTTAAACCAACTATACAAATATGTGACCTTTGAAAACACTGGTGGATTTTGGCATATTTCAGATCGATGATAGGGCTATGCCTAAAAAAAAGGCAAAACAAAACAAAACAAAAAAAAAAAAAACAAAACCAAAAAGTTAAGAAAATAACTCCTTCTGTTTCTGTTTATAGACTGCAATTATGAGGCAAAAAGCCCCAATCTTTTCTTGTTGCATCCTTTGTTGACATACCAGTGTTGGTCAGTGAAGGAAAATGGACTTGAAATAAATTTGTGACCCTTTTTTATTTCTGAAGGGAGAATTCCCTTGGGAATATTACTTTTCTAGAAGCCTGCTACAGATAATAGATGTACTTTATCTCTTTAATGATGGCTGTTGTGCAGCTCATATAAGAGCAATTGCAAGCTACACTGCAGCTTCAGAAAGTTGTACTTTAACACACCAATTACTATTAATGAAACACTTGGAAAAAGATTTACAAAACCAGGCCATCTCTTTAATTATTAGCTGTGCATTTTTTCATTCAGTAATTTTCTTCCTGACCTCACTGATATTTGGAGAAATTAATTAATTCTGTTGAAATCTGTGGAGCTCCATTGGTTCATATAAAACTGGAAGAAAAAGTTTCGTCAGGGAAAAAAAGAGTCACATTAAAAAATACTTTAAAAGCATACTTGCCAGAAGAACTTCATCTCCATTAAAGTTTACTTCTTGGTCCTTTATGATTTTCAAGCCTTTAGTAAGAACCAGATTCTGAAGTAAGATTAGAGCAGTGCATCAGTTTCCAATTGATTGCCTTACAGATGTTTAAAAGGAAGTATGTTATCAATAGAGATTATTATCTCTATAAAAATATTCAGTGAATGCTAATGTTATTCTTTTCTCATTTAAATATAGAGATCAAGCCAAGACCCTGCTTGCTTCAAGTCGAAAAACCCCTCTATCAGTTGAGCAAACTGCTCCATGAATATTTTTAACAGATTTTTTTTTTTTTCATGCAGAATTCAGATATAATTTCCTGTCCTGTTTTAAGATCAGTACTTGAAATGAGAGCATTGCTGTCTCACATATACCTAGACCTGAAAACCTAAAATATCCAGAAAGAGAACTGATTTCAAGTTATCTTTCTTGAACTTCATTAATTAATTGATTAATTAATTAATTATTTTTTCTAAAGTATTTCTAGCCCAGAAATCTACTACCCTACAGCAGCTGGGGGAGGAGATTGGCAAATAACAATGTATTTAAAAGTGGTGTAAACAAAAAACTTCTTAAGTCAAAGCATGTGTGTTTGGCTACCAACATTTTCAATTCGTGCCAGCTGTGTCTGGTGCAGCCATGAACATTAATCAGAAAAGAGCTACTGAAGACATTTGCCACAATTTCTTATTTTTTCTTTAATTTCACTGACTACTTTTTGTGGCATTCTTCAGGCCACCGATGGTCAATAGAGCAGATCTGATTAGCACTACATTAGAAGGTAAAAGTCTAAATAGCAAAATCCAGCTGAGCTCACCACGTTTCTGACTTAGCCTCGGAACAAGTCAGCAGAGCCTTATTCCTCTGCTGCTTGTGACTCGTCCAGACCATTTTGCTAACAACTGCTTCAAAACCGAGCCAGCCTTGAAGCGGAAAATAGAGGGAATCAGGAATCTTCAAAAAAGAAAATCGGTTTAACGCCCCATTGATGGACTGAATCACAACCCCCCCCTTAACCCCTCAGATTTTGCCTCTGTGGCTTTGTGGAGAGTGACAATCCAGGAAAACACGGCCCTGGAGCACAGCTGGGGAGAGGAAAGGCTGGGATGCAATGAGCAGCCAGAATGTCGCGTACCAAACATGGGCACAACCTTGTTTCATCCTGTGGGATCTGCTCAGCTCTCGAGGAGAGGAGAGGAGCTCTCAGCTGATGCCATGTGGGCCTCGGAGCCGGGAGTGGGCAAAAGGCACCGCTCGTTATTCCGTCAAGGACTCCACATGCCAGTCTGTGCAATCTGATTTGCAATCANGTGCCAGAAAGCGAACTGTCAAAAGCCCTTCTGAAAAATAAAGTCTGAGTGGAAGTTCTTGAGTACAGTATTAGAAAGGTTAACATCGTTAGGATGCTTCATGTTAGAAATACAGTAAAAAGGTTTCAGCAGGTCTTCCAGATTTTCTTTTGACAAAATAAAATCGGGACAGCAGGCAAACATTTCTTTAAATAAGCAGGAAAAAAATTTGATCCAATGCATCTAAAGGAAATCTATTATTTTGCAGCCAAGTTAGAAGTTTAGAAAGAAAGATGGAAATTTTAAGACAATCTGCTAATACCTCCTGCTTATCAGAAACTCATCTGTTCTCTTCAACATAGACTGTCTTTCTATCATCAAATGCACAAAGAGGAAAAGTAAGTTATTTTATCCTGTTGGAGCTGTGAGCTTTATCAATTCAGTGTACAGCTCTCTGCAAGTGAAATACCCAGGTCTGTGTGTTTTAGAAAACAGCAGTTAAAATTTCAATAACCACCAGGTCATGGCAAATACTCTCATCCCTGGCTTTTTGTTGTGGTTTAGGGACTGGATCCATTAAGGATGGTGTATTTATTTTGTGCCTGGCATGGTGTACAGGGTGATCAATGCCTGCAACAGATTCTGAAGTTACAAATTTACTTCAAAAGTAGCAGCAAATGAAATCATGCCTTGATCTGTCTCAGTGCCAATGATTATGCTGAAAAACATACACATCCTTTCATTAAGGATTTAATTTTTGGAAGTTTATATTCAAGTTAAGTCTTGAAAACTTTTTTGCTGTCCCAGCAGTGTCAGCAGAAACTTTGCCATTGCCTGTGCTGGAACTGAGATGTTTGCCTTCTGATCTGTAAATCAGCCCCGTGAAAATAAAGCAGAATCATTACTTCGAGATCTTGTGTTTCATGGAGCTATCACATAGATCTCACTGCCTCCCTGGTGGTCAGCTGTCCACCACCTCCAGCATGGGTTAATTCCCTGTGTAGGCCAGCTTGTATGTTCTCCAGAATCTGGGACTCCTATTTTTAGCATTTCAGACAACATGGATTCCAGCTGAGTTATCTCATTTAGGTGGTTATTCAAAAAAGCCTCACTATTGTGCAATATTTTGGAGTAACAACCATCTGCTGGCTGAATCAGGTGCCCAGAGATCTCAATAAATCTGTGAAAATAAGGAGACAAAAATTGTTTCATTCTATGCCAGAGAAACATCCATGTGACCAGGTTTCACTTAAACCTTGTCTTCCCTGGGTGTCCCCATACCAAGCTTCTTCAGAAACCCTCTTCACAGCCCTGTGAGCCCTGAATAAAATCCTGACACTCTCATTTAACCTTCACCCAGTTGCTCAGGCAGAACAGAGCCAAATCTACAGGCTCCCCAGTTCACAGTCTAATGTTTAAATACACCCACAAACTCAGAAGTGTCCAACAAAAGCCACCAAGCATGACTTAGTCCTCTCCTTTGGTGAGAAATGTCAGGTAGGGCTGTACCAGCTTGTTAGCACAGAATACAATGTGCCTGGTCTCAAACTGTTAATCAATATCTCTATCTGAGAGGTGACATTTCAACAGCTGTGGAACGCTGGAGCCTGTTAGGATGTCTTTTTTTTTTTTTTTTTTTAGTGTCAGATTATAAACTTCATAAATAACTGATGAGCACACCTCTAACAACACCACGTGCATGTGTGTGTGCCTGTGTCAGCACCTTTCTGGATGTAAGCACGGTGACCCTGGAAAAAATAGAATGTACTGGTTTTTATACTTGCCCTGTGCTGTAAAGTTTTAATTAAGTATTGACACACCCTGAGCAATTTAACACCCCCCAGACCCTGGAGAGGTGAAAGAATCATGGAGTCGTAAGGTTAGAAGAGATCTGGAGGGGTTGACTGGTCCATCCTCTTGCCCCAAGGCCAGGCTTAGGAAATCCCCAGCACATCTCTGTTGAATTCATTCCTTAAAACCACCTTGAAATGGATCAACCACCTCCTCAGGCAATCTGCTTCACTGCTTCTAATGTCCAAACTATCAAAGAGGATTTTCCTAATACTTGACATGATAAACCTCCTCCTTCTGAGTTTAACCATGCAGAAAAATAACCAAGCAGGGCGAGACAAAAATGGTGAGGAGAAAGGGATTGGTGTGAAAAGGGGAGTTGGATGAAGGAAAAAAAATATGTTTAACTGGAAAATTTACTTGAAAGGAAGTGAATGTCAANTGATGCCATGTGGGCCTCGGAGCCGGGAGTGGGCAAAAGGCACCGCTCGTTATTCCGTCAAGGACTCCACATGCCAGTCTGTGCAATCTGATTTGCAATCAATTGCAAGTGATTACACATTGTTTATCATCGATTGGCACAAGGAATCCTTGAGAGAATAATGAGCTGCAGCTGATGACAATCAGAGACTACTGTCTCATTGCAAGTTTGATTGCACATCCTTCCACTGGTGCAATCGAGCACCCACCACCACCACAAAGCACCACTGAAAATAAAAAATAATAAATAAATAAATAAATAAATAAATAAAGGATGGTGCCAGAAAGCGAACTGTCAAAAGCCCTTCTGAAAAATAAAGTCTGAGTGGAAGTTCTTGAGTACAGTATTAGAAAGGTTAACATCGTTAGGATGCTTCATGTTAGAAATACAGTAAAAAGGTTTCAGCAGGTCTTCCAGATTTTCTTTTGACAAAATAAAATCGGGACAGCAGGCAAACATTTCTTTAAATAAGCAGGAAAAAAATTTGATCCAATGCATCTAAAGGAAATCTATTATTTTGCAGCCAAGTTAGAAGTTTAGAAAGAAAGATGGAAATTTTAAGACAATCTGCTAATACCTCCTGCTTATCAGAAACTCATCTGTTCTCTTCAACATAGACTGTCTTTCTATCATCAAATGCACAAAGAGGAAAAGTAAGTTATTTTATCCTGTTGGAGCTGTGAGCTTTATCAATTCAGTGTACAGCTCTCTGCAAGTGAAATACCCAGGTCTGTGTGTTTTAGAAAACAGCAGTTAAAATTTCAATAACCACCAGGTCATGGCAAATACTCTCATCCCTGGCTTTTTGTTGTGGTTTAGGGACTGGATCCATTAAGGATGGTGTATTTATTTTGTGCCTGGCATGGTGTACAGGGTGATCAATGCCTGCAACAGATTCTGAAGTTACAAATTTACTTCAAAAGTAGCAGCAAATGAAATCATGCCTTGATCTGTCTCAGTGCCAATGATTATGCTGAAAAACATACACATCCTTTCATTAAGGATTTAATTTTTGGAAGTTTATATTCAAGTTAAGTCTTGAAAACTTTTTTGCTGTCCCAGCAGTGTCAGCAGAAACTTTGCCATTGCCTGTGCTGGAACTGAGATGTTTGCCTTCTGATCTGTAAATCAGCCCCGTGAAAATAAAGCAGAATCATTACTTCGAGATCTTGTGTTTCATGGAGCTATCACATAGATCTCACTGCCTCCCTGGTGGTCAGCTGTCCACCACCTCCAGCATGGGTTAATTCCCTGTGTAGGCCAGCTTGTATGTTCTCCAGAATCTGGGACTCCTATTTTTAGCATTTCAGACAACATGGNGGTTTGTTTTTTTGTTTTTTTTTTTAGTGACAGATTATAAACTTCATAAATAACTGATGAGCACACCTCTAACAACACCACGTGCATGTGTGTGTGCCTGTGTCAGCACCTTTCTGGATGTAAGCACGGTGACCCTGGAAAAAATAGAATGTACTGGTTTTTATACTTGCCCTGTGCTGTAAAGTTTTAATTAAGTATTGACACACCCTGAGCAATTTAACACCCCCCAGACCCTGGAGAGGTGAAAGAATCATGGAGTCGTAAGGTTAGAAGAGATCTGGAGGGGTTGACTGGTCCATCCTCTTGCCCCAAGGCCAGGCTTAGGAAATCCCCAGCACATCTCTGTTGAATTCATTCCTTAAAACCACCTTGAAATGGATCAACCACCTCCTCAGGCAATCTGCTTCACTGCTTCTAATGTCCAAACTATCAAAGAGGATTTTCCTAATACTTGACATGATAAACCTCCTCCTTCTGAGTTTAACCATGCAGAAAAATAACCAAGCAGGGCGAGACAAAAATGGTGAGGAGAAAGGGATTGGTGTGAAAAGGGGAGTTGGATGAAGGAAAAAAAATATGTTTAACTGGAAAATTTACTTGAAAGGAAGTGAATGTCAAGAGGAAAGCCATGCAGAGGAGGACATGTAGCTCCCTGCACAAGGCTGTAAGAAAACATTTTCTGAGGGGAAGGATGACAATCTCTGAGGGAAAGAATTTTCCCTTCAATATTTTTCCCTTTCCCCTTTTATGTTCTCTATACCTTCTCTCTTTTGCACCCTGCCATGCTTCTTAGTATTCCACTTTCCAACTGTGATGTAGGTTTTGGGTTTTTTTTTCCTATAGTTATAGGATTTCTTTCTTCTATAGGTTTTATTGACCAAACAATGTATTAAATTGTCAGGATGCAGTATGCCCAGGGAATTTCTGAGGCTAAACCAGCACCAGTGACTGTAGGTGAATTCATACTCCAGAACAAAAAAAATTCAGATGTCTTTACATATTAATACCTACTTACACATTATGAAAAGCTCAGGCATGAAAATTTTTAACTAATCTTACATATTTCACATACAAACTTGCTTTTGACAGGCTTTTAAGCATCGTTTTTTTAGCCCTCCCAACACCTCCCTGAGACATTGGCAGTAATTCTTTAAATGAAATGATAACAGCAACATGGGTGGATATAAAAGGAAAAAATGAGAAGTTAAATTAAATCAAAGAGGAAATGCTGCTAAGAAATACGTCTCAGTTTGTTGTTATCAGGCTTGTGGTGCGAGACAAAAATGAAGTTTGTTTATGACTTTGACCTCTCAAATGTTGCAGTGACATTGTAATTTAATCATAAGCTAATAATTTACCAATTCTCCGCTTTTGAGTAACAGAAAGCCATTGTGAGAACAGCAGTTAATTTTCAGCTCTACTTGTGTCTTCATCGAGGCTATAAAAACTTTTTACAAAAGACCACAAGAAAACCAGTGAGGTGATCACACACAATAGGAGAGCTGAAGTTATCAATAGAGTAATTTACAATAATTGTATTTGCAAATTGAACATCATTACAATAACAATAACTATAAAATCCCAAAAAGATACTTGATGCTCTTGAGTAATTACATGCAATTAATTTGTATCTAATTCCAGACTCTGGCACGCTCTAGCCTAGCCTTTCTCAGAAATACTTGCTGGCAATGAAAAAATAAGATGCTGCCCAGGCCACCTCTGCTGGGAAAGCTTTGTGTTGTGCAAGAAGGGTTCAGATTTGGCAAAGAGAAGCAGTGCATCTGCAGGGAAACCTCTGAAGGATCCCAGTTTGTCCCTTGTACACGTGATAACAGCATTTATGAGATTATTCCAGTTGAGGCCTTTGGCTCCACCTTCTCCCATCCCTTCTGCTGGCTCGTGCTGAGCTGTGCCCCCACAGCAGCCCGGACACAATTATTTGGCACTGGCCAAACCAAGACAGGGAGGAGAAGACCTTCTGCAATCTTAGCTAATGTTTTCCTTTCCCACACTGACGAGTGAGGGGCAGGAGAATTTGAGCCTCCTCTTCCTGAATGGTGGAATGTTTGTCACCAAATAGTTTATACTCCCACATCTTAACTGAAGAAAAGAACTAAGGATTATTTCTGGACCATAGCTCTTCTTTTGGCCAGTTCTAGGGAGGTTTGTGCAGACCTCCAGAGACAAAGGAAACAAAACAAACAAAACAGAGGGAGAAAGGAAGAGTGTGGGGACTTTGGAGAATGCAAAAATTTTAGAGTCCAAAAGTAAGAACACATCAAAATGCAAGGGCTTGGTTTTATGAACATGTATTTTTGACAAATATATATTATTCATTATTAATCTATGTGTCTTGGCCCAAAGTTCTATGTTGTATCTCACTATGGATGTTGATTTTCATGTACTTTCCTCTGTACATGTTCAGTTCCAACTTTTAAAGGATGAAAGGCATTGAGGGAGAGAACAGTGAAATGAGAAAGAGGGTAACAGACACTTTCACTGCTTTGCTTCATGATACACTGACCTAGTGATGGCTGAGATGATCATCCATTAGTATACATTGATTATTCTTTTTAAATTCAAGCACTATCTGACACAAGGAAAAGTTATGTGTCTCTATGAGCAGACAGACTTTCCAGGTGTATCAGTGGATGGCTTGGTTGGTTTGGGGAGCCACTAACCGTGCAAGAAGGTGTGATGAAAATCTATCCTGACCTACAGAGACACTGGAAGAGAGGGATTTCCGCCCTAATCTCCTGCTAGTTCTTCCCCGGGGGCAGAAAGGATGGCACCCCTGCAGGCTGCAGTGCCCAGAGTGTGTCAGGGCCCTGGGGAGGTCACTGTGCGGGCAGCCGCCTGTCCCTGCTCCCCATGTGGACTTCAACATGAAAGGTGTGTGCTGTAAGATCCAAAATCACAAGCATCAGTTGGTGTTTGCTGTTATTATAAGCAGCCCCTGCTTTTCCTCTTGGGCAAGAGTGTGTGTGCGTACACATATATATAAAGACACATATGTAGAGGTATGCAGATCATATAAATAAAAACAATACCATCTACAAGCTTGGCTTTGAAGCTAACGCAGTGAAACAACGCGTTTTATTTGGAGTAGCTGGTGAATAAATATTGTTGCAGGCATTAAGTAACAAGCGAACTTGAAACTCCTGCAGCGTCGAGGCTCTGTATAATTAGGTCAGTGTTATAGCTAAGGGGAGGAGGAGCCAGCCCTGAATGATGCAAAATCCCGAACCTTTCAATTAGAAAGCTTTTTCTGAGAGGTAACCGAGCATCACCTCTGTCTGATGTTGAGGGAGGTCTGCTCAGCGCTTGAAGTTTTTCTGGAGGGATCTGTAAAAGACAAAGCTGTGACCTGCCATTCTCTGCTTGCTTGGAGTAAACTATCCAAAAGCACTCCAGATGTAGAAATGACTGCCAGAGTGGAAGAAATGGTGGGTAGAGGGTCAATCTCCCTGAAACAGAGAGCAGTTAACTGCAGCAGAGCATCAGTTTGCAGGTTTTTACATTTTAGCATATGCATCAGATGCTCCTGGGAAGGGTGACACTCAGAAAAGAAGCTGTAATTATTTGTTTTGAAAATTAAGTTATGTGTTAAAGAACACATGTGCCTTGGGACTTCTAGCTCTAGCAGCTACTTAAGTTTCAGTAAACGGAGTGAACAAATGAACTGAGTGAAAATGAGAAGAAAGCTCCTGACTCACATCCTCTCTCTCTTGACTGTAATAAGAAACGTCTTGAAAGCAAAATGTATTATTTTATGTTATCAATAAACTCCCCATAGAGTTTATGACAGAGTTATTTACTTCCATCTGAGCGTTAAGGAGGACTTGGGGACAGAAAAACGTGCAATTTTTTTGAGATGTTTCAAAAATTTGGTTGTGTGCAGATCAGAATGAAGCTGTGCTAAAATGAAACGAAGTATAACCTGAGAGAACATTAATGATAGCTGCGTGACTAGGGAACTAACTTGGCAGGTCAGAGACCCAGACAAGAATCCCCAAACTACTTGCAAAAAACCCTTTGTCTCGAAATTCATACCTTTTGGCTAAAAGTTGTGATTTTGACAGAACAGCTCTTTTCAGCAAAGGTATTTTAACCAGTTCACCAGCATGCTAAATTCCCCTCTTCTCATTCTCCACTTGACTTCCTCCAGTGTTTTGGGTTGCAATGCCATAACAGCCGCAATCAATAGCCCAGAAAATTGTAGTAGTGCATGTGGCTGTAATGACTCGAATGCTGGTATCTGTGTTTGCTTCTTATCTGGCTGCGATGATGCCTCCCGATTGGAAAAGAGGGGCATTTGCAACAAAGCTCCTCTGAAATTATCCTCCCAACGTGTGCATGAGGCAGCTGGGAACCTTGTGATAACAAGCAAGTCAATCCTCACTTTCTCATTGCCTTTGTTCAGGTGAGTCTAATCACCTGCCCAGAGGACTTGGCAGAGGAGCTTTCCTGCACTTGGCCCTAGAAAAGGGGGTAAGAGGGACAGGGCTCTTCTTCTGTGTTAGAAAACTATTACTCCACATCGTCTGAGGGATTTTTAAGCCCCATCCATTTCTTCCGTGGGATGGAAAATATTGAAATGCAGTTACCTGGAGACTCCAGTGAAATGTGAATACGTGTGAAATGCACAAGTACTGTGCTGACTGTGGCTCCTCGTATTTTCCTGGCAGGTCTTGCAGATACAACGGGGTTTATGGTGGAGTTCTCTCTCTGAGTAAGATCTTGCCACATCTCCATCTCCTGAGCTACTGTATTCCCTGGTTCCAGTTCTGTAATATCCAAAAAGTGCAGTAAGTCACCCTAGGACAGTTTTGCTGCTAATCTCCAAGAGATTAGATATCATATAGCTCTTGGGGATGCACTGCACAGGATATTGGGGAATGAGGCTCCAGCTCAGGAGGGGAAAAGGGCTGGGCTCAGGAAGGCTGCTCATCAGGAGAAGTGAATTTTCTGTGAAGAAAACAGGGAATTTTATGGGACAAGGAAAATAGTTGGGTTTTTGCAGTATTGTCAAATTTATGTGAGCATACAAAGGGCAGCAAATGCACAGAGAAGGCTGTTGAGGGGATTCTTGGTGGAATAGAGTAATGCCACTTACCACTGTGGGTTAGTAGAGGACACAAGCAGCCTGGTAGCAAACGGGGCATGTATTGATTAAGGGATTCTTTGTTCTTCCTCTGTTCTTGTTCGCCTCAGGTTTCATGAGTGATGAGAAAGGTATTCTGATAAACTTCTTAACGAGGAGATAGAAACCTGATTTATTTGCTTTCTGAACTCCTCTGATAAGTGTTTTGTGGTGGTTGAATAGGTTAAATGGTAGAAGTCCTTACAATTACTCTCCTTTGCCTTGTGCTCTCCAAAGTTTTGGGGAAGGGGCGTGGTGCAGATGTGGTGCTCGGTGTCTCTGTCTCTGACAGTTCTCTGGAGGAGGTGGAGGCAGTTGTTTAAGTACTGTTCTGTACTTTTCCAAAGTAAAACTCCCCTTCAGTGTAAACCCAGGCCGAGGTTCTGAGCTTCCTTCAGTGGCAGAGATGGAAGGTGTCTCTAATCAGACCCCCAAAATGTGTGTGTGTGTTTTCCCATTCCCAGCTCAGGCCAAGTTTCTTCTAGAGCTTACAGTGGATGCCTGTGGGCTGAGGACATCACGTTGGTGTGATGTCACCAGGGCAACCTTCCTAGAGCTAGATTGAAATTCTGGTGAGATCAGATTAAATCATATGTCATGTTTTCAATAAAGCACATTTTCTTTACCCCGAGTTTGTCTCTGGAGATGACAATGAATTCCTTTGATACAAATGAAGAAGGAGAAACTTCTGTTAAACACTTTTGTAGGAGCTGTTTTTACTTCTACTATTCCTTTTTTAATCTGCAAGGATCCCTCCTGTGAATGCTGCTCCCATTACATACAGAACTCTTCACCCAGCATAGTTGAGACACAGCATTTTAAAGCCTGCAATAGGTGGTTTTTTTCCCTTCAAGAGGTGTTAACAGAAGGTTACAATTATACATACATTTTAATCTGTAACCCTCTGTTGTAAACAATTCAGTCTTAATATGTCTGGCTTTTGTTTGCTATGAAGTTATACATTATATCTGGATAAATGATTGGCTTGGCTGTATAGTAGTTTCTCCATATAGGTACAATCTCATTCCAGTCATTCTAGATTATTTTTTAACATAATCTAATTTAAAAAGAAAACCTCCTCCATGTTTATAAAAATATTATTTGTTCCTGGCTTTCATACATATATTTGGAGGAAAGAAATGAGTGATACTGAATAATGACTAGCACTCAGTCTCTCTAACCACAAATTATGCACCTCTATTTGCAATTTATTCTAAACGTTCATTGTTGTTGGGGTTTCTCTTTGTATGCTCTCTCATCTTGCCATGCAGATTCATGTTCATAGCTCCCCTGAATCCATATGCAGAAACACAAGTGCCTGAGCTGGATTGTGGTGTGTGCACTCCTGTAAAGGCACAGACACTTCTATGGTTGCTGTGAGATTGGGTTTAGGCACAAAAACCAGTGGGTGGAGAAAGACAAAACCAACTGTTGCACCACCGCAGCACAACCTAGCCCGTAGAGAAATGGGGCCATAAGTATCTGCTGTTGATATTGGAGCAAAGCAGAAACAGGGAGGACTTGCCTCTGTGCTGCCTCAGAATGGAATACATTCCTCCCTCTTCTTTCTTGGGGTGCGTCCTTGAGATAGCATCCAGCTTTGTGAGGGAGAGCACATAATCTCATCTATAAACAACAAATATTTCTGTAGCATAAACGCAGATGCTTATCTGAATAAGATCCCTCTTACAGAAGTTTATTATGTGGCAAAGTAGGAGAGGAACCTCTGGATGGAAACACTGGAAAACATTTCTCTTCCCACCAGAGGAAAGCCCTTGCTCAAGATGCTCTGAATGCCAGGTTAGGGTAAAGGCAACCAAGGTGTCTGGGGGGGTTAGCACTCAGCGCAAGCTATATGTGTTTCCTGCGTGTTTGAGGAATACTCTAAAAACAGTGTTCTCAGTGTCCCCACAGAAGCAGCAAAGAAATGGAGATAAGCCCTTCCCGGCTTTTGTACTCCCGCATTTTTGCCACTGATGACTGTGAGATGGGAAAATGGCAATCAAAAAGTTGAAGTTTCTTGCTGAGGATACAGAGACTGGCATTGGGGGCACAGAAATAAGTTTTAGTTTGCTTAGTTAGAGAAGAGCACAGTTCCTAATCCCACAGGTTTTTCTTTCATGGACAGTAGAAATAAATGGGCTTTAAGAAGTCAGATCCTTGGCCATCCCGGGGTTGGATCATGCAGATGGATGGTCCTGAATACCTTCACATTCAGCTGTCTGCGTTCATGATTTCTTGATCTGTGGAGCAGTTGCTCCAGAGAAGATCCAATCTGGGTGAGAGGAAGAGGAAGAGCACCAGGCAAAATCCTGTCTCCCCCAGAAGACAGGGGGGCAGCATTCCTCAGATAACATCTCCCACCAGTCGAGCCTCTCACCTTCGCTGTTCCCCCAGAATAGTGTTGTGAACTATGAAATAAATCAGTTCTGCTTAATGGTGTTCTCTAGTCAACCACAGATCTAATACGTACAGAACCAGGAACTCTGAATACAGAGGTTTATCAGTCATGAAGAGGGAAATGCAGCTCTTTCTTCCCAGACAATGCAAAAGGCCATTTTTTCAATGTCAATTCCCTAAGTCGAGGTTTAGCACAGGTATTAATTAACTTTAATACACACTTCATACATGGTTACTAATCTACTTTCTGTTCTTTCTAAGCAAGATAAATAACATTTTCCACCTCTAGCCTCTCAGAGGATTGCAGGCCCAACATAATATTATGAAACAGAAAGGACTGTCTCTATTTTTTACCCAGAAGTAATGTATAATGTACTGATGTCCAAAGCCAAGTTAGCTGATGGCATGGAAATGGTAGGCAATACATTGCTTTAATGATCACCACCGGCTCCAGAGTTAAGCAATTCCAGCATGGAAAGACTCCAGGCAGCTCTGGAGCCCAAATGAGGAGTTTGTCAGCTTGGGAAATACAAGCATGAGGGTTTATGGTACTGAGATGACCTTTCATATGAGCAGAGTGTGGTTCAGAGATAAGTGTACAGGCTCTGGGTTGACTTTATCTTCCATCTGACTTCCCTGCTGAGGAACATCAACCTACTGTGCACCACGTAAGGTCTGCCCCGATGCTCCTGTGGCTCAAGCTAAAAAGCCAGGGTTTCAGCTGATTTGGGACTGTCATGGGTGGATGGGAGGCATGTTAAGATGCTATTTAGGGTCAAAAAAAACAGGGAAAAGGAGCCCATACAGGTAAAGGCCTGCAGTTCACAGCCCCTAGAGCTGAGCACACACTGGCATGCCCAGGCAGAAGTTGTGTGGAAGGGGAAACAAATCCCAGAATTAGTGGCTTCAAAAAGACCCAGGGCAGAGAGGTGACATAAACACAGCCACAGAAACATGGACAGGAATGGTGAGTGCAGCTTCCTGGTGTGCTAAACTGAGACAGTGTCCTCATGAGAATCTTCAAAATGTACTGAAAGTTTTCTATTCTTAAACAAAGGAAAAAATATTGCAAACCAAATGAAGAGATTTGTTCTTTAACTTATATGTTTAAATACATTAAAAATGAACCTTTCAGTGCTTATTTTCACTGGGAAAATGGTTAAATCAGATATGGCTGTGATGGTGAGTGGGAAATCAGGAGCACTAACCCAGCTTCTTCCCCTGTCAGTCTGGTTCAGTGAGAGCAACATGGGGCTTTGCATTTCTGAAAGTGAAGCCACTTATTTGGGAGAGTTGAATAAACTACTTTATCTGCATCTGTACCTCAAGTTCCTCCCTCTCAGGCCCATGCACATTCTTACCCTGCTTTTCATAGCCTCAACAGATAAAATGAACTGTAATTACACCTCAAAGATGTTTCTTTCCTCTTGTGGATGCTCTGTTAGGCAGCAAGCCCTAACAGCCTGGCTCCTCACCATGTTCCTCCAGTATCACACTTTGATATAATCCATTGGACCAGTGGTCTCCGGAGTCAGAGTAATGGAACAAAATTATTTCATCACTGGATATGAAAATCTTTTGAATTCTCTTATGCTGCTGTCAACCAAGTTGTTGCCTCCAGTCTAGTTGTTTCCATTTCCTGAATACATCCAAAAATCCTCTGCAATTTTTTTGGGGGGGTTCAGAAATATTCCATAGAATGGTTTGGGTTGGTAGAGACTATAAAGATCACCTAGTTCCAATCCCCTCTCAATTTCATTTGTTGAAGTTGAGAACATGTCAAAATTCTCTCCTGAGGTGGGAACCCTGAAGTATTCATTTCCTGAAGCTCAGCTGTACTAATCACAATCAGACACTACCCAATGTAACAGGTCCTCCTGGGCTTGTAGATTTCTTAGAAATCTCACTTCCCATCTACTATGATAATATTATCTTGATGGTGTCTTTGAGTCACTTTTGTGGATATTTACATGGTATCTACTGACTTTCCTCCTGCGTTTAAGGGCCTCAACCAAAGTCCAGTGAGGGATTTTCCACTGTCTTCAAAAAGATAAGGCACTTGAAAAGATCATTCATTTGGAGAAAATAAGTTCTCTTTGCAAGTACTTGCATGCTGCTGGGCTTGAATCTTTGCTAAAGGGATTGCAGGCTCTATAGTGCGTGTGTGAGTCATGCTGGTGAATCAGAGTTTTCCCTGGTTTTCAAACTGTGGTTTTCTTTGTAATAAAGCATACATTGTATTTTCACGGCCAAAGCTCCTCCATCACATCTCTTTCACAGATGTACACCCTAAATGGGAGAAGCTATCTGTGGGCTTAAATATCTCACACAAATAAGAGGGGAATTACCAGAATTATACACTTTTGTTTGTTTGTTTGTTTCCAAATTGGATCTCTTTTGAGGTGCAACATCAGTTCCTTGCAATAGTTTCAAAACACGGCAACAGTTAAACTTCTAGGTATTTTAGGCAGGAGTCAGGCATTTCTGTCAGCTAAGTTACCTTCTGTAAATCTAACTTCTCTGGGGAAAAAAATGCACCCATTTTTCCAGGGAGTAACTCACTTCTACTTTGTGATGAATGTTGAGTTCAAAGAAAAACATATGATATACTGCATGGAGCTAATTATCTGGTATTTTGCTGTTCAGTCCTCATCCCTCTCTCTACAATATTAATCCTCTAGGCAGTTCTGTTGTGGAAATTGTCATGAAACCATAAAAACAAATGCTATTTAGGATATTGGGATGAGGTCCCTGGTAAGTGTAAATCAGCCCTGACTGGAATGTATTTATACTGCTATCCCTCTCCTGGAAATCCAGAGTGTTACCATCTTCTGCGGCCTTTCACAAGATGACCTGAGACCTGCTCCCAGAGGAAATGTGAAGCCCCTCACCATGGACCGTCCAGATACTCAGGCATTGATGGGAGATGAACCAGATGCACCTCTAGGTCCTTTCGCTGATGGGCATTGTGATATACCAAGTTGTTAGCAACGCAGAATTAGATCGCACCAGATTAAAAATTTTAAAAAGACCCAATTGCCTTAATCATTAGCAAGAAAAAGGAGAACAGAAATAGAGGAGAGAAAGATCTGAAAAGACTTTTGAACAACAGTTTTTAGGGTGTTTGATTTACTATTCAAGTGTGCACAGCTGCTGCTCGGGGGGGAAACGGCACCATGCCAAGAAGGAGAGACAAGGGTAGAACAGTAATGAGAGAGGAGAAGATTGTTTGCAGACTGGACCATTAAATGAGCCTGGAAAAAGGTCCCCTCGTTCCCCTCTCCACAAAAAAGTTGCCTGCTTCAGTGCCCCAGTAGCGCACAGATATGCCACTTAAGCATTGTTGGTGCCATGAACTGCTGGCAGGACCAGAATCCACCCCTCATCCCTCCAGTCTGGCTTTCCTCAGAGGCAACATTAGCTGCAATAGAAGCTCCCTTATTGGTAGCATCTCCCTTGTGCTCTCCCTCTCACACGTTCAAACAATCAGCTTGAGTGGGAGATATATAATTATTCATTTTAGTGAAACAGCAGCAGTCAACACTGCTTGTCCACAGCAATTCCAGCTCTCGGTGTGGCAGCAGCACCATCACACAGGAAGTCATAAAGCTCCAGCACCCGACGTCTGATGGGAGCAGTCCAGGTATGGATCAGAAACCCTTGCCAAAACTGATCAAAGCAGCCACTTCCTTACTTTTCAACAAGGTGAAGGATGTCTCCCTTTGGACCCAGAGATTTGTCATCATTCTAGCACTGCGATACTTGTGCAGACACTGACTGACTCAGTCTTAATGGCATTGATTGTTTCACTCAGGTGCCACTCCTACCACATGGCCATTCACCCTGCTGCTCTGCCACAGGCACCTGACGTTTTTCTCTGCTTCCTCTGGTGCTATTTTTGGTTTTCCAGTCTCCTTGGCTTTGCTCGTGTTTTGCACTGCCAGAAGGTTTCAACAGCACTCTGCTCTTGCTGTAAGGTACAAGGGCACAGGCAGCGGGGGCAGGTGCCTTTCTGTCAGGGAAGGGGGTTTGACCCAGATTTTCATGTGCTCCACACTGACCAGTGCTCAGCAAGGGTTTGTGTTACTGGTTTAGATTACTTTGTTTATGGGAATCTCGCTTTTGGTGATTAATGCCTGTGCATTGTACAAGAGTGGCTTCAAATTTCTCTTTGAAACACGGCTCTGGAAATATTGCCAGATGATATTTCTTCCCAGGCAAACAGTTCCTTTTCTATGGAAAATGGGAATGCTTTATTGGTTGCAAAAGACCCTAATATGGTACAAATTATCATCTTATTTACAAACACAGCCTCTTTGTTCCAGTAAGAGGTAAAAATACACTATTCAAACTCTAGACTGTTCAAACTTACCATAAACTAGGCAGGCGCTGCCCTCCCAAGTGACCAGTTCAAATGATTCACCAAACCAGCTATTGAATTCCACAGCGAGGGCTCTGGACACAACATCTGCTTCTGCCTAGGCTCTGCTGGTCACAGCCTTCTGATCTTCCAGCACTCACTTGGGAACAGGCTGTGGACGAGCTGGAGCTACTTCAGTCTGACTTAACAAGATACGGTTTTTTTCCCCTCCCTATGGTATGATCACAATTTCTTTTACATTTTAGAAAATAAAACGTTTTAAGGAGACATTTGTATAATTCCTAGTCCTACTGGATTTTTGAGATTCAATTTATCATGCTCAGTGGTCCTGACAAACACACTCTATCCAAGCGCAGGGAGAATTATTTGAATGCAGATTGACATGAAGGAAAATTTTTCAGAGGAGATTATGTGACTAAGGTGTACAAATCCCATTGACTTTGAAGTTTCTACCTAATATCTTTCTAATGATCTTAAGGGTCCAGTTGTCTGGTTTACTAATTATGAAACCAATTTTCAAAAGCGTCTGTCAGACTTTTTCAAATGGGACTTAAATTCTTAAGTCACTAAAGAACTGCAGCTTTTATGTTGGTGGAGCCTCGGTTTTAATTGAACTTAAAAATACATCAATGTGATTAACAGACAGGTAAACTGAGAAAGTGTGTGTCAGGACCTTGATTTCATCCAGCTGCCTGCTCAGGTGGTGTTGGTGTGTGTCTAGGTGGTAGCTGTGGGCACAGCCCAAAACAAGTCACCTTTTATATGTCTTCCATCCAAATCACTCTGCTGTAGTCTCATTGTCATCTTTCTCACACTTTATATGTTCATTTGTTTAAGTTGCTGCATAATTTTTAAACTTAATTCCTTCTCCATGAAAATATTACAATGGTAAAATTCTTTTCATCATTCTACCAGCACTAGAAGATACTCTTGAGCTTTTATTCTATATGGTTTCAAAAGACCCATGTAAAATAAGGCCCTTTAGCCTCACTTTCTTTGGAAGATCATTGCTTGGTGTAACAGTGGCTTCCATTTGCAAATTTTACGCATTTTCATGAAGAATATGTTTTTATTTAATTTGATTTCATTCTCTGTCTTGCCCTTTTCTTGGAAGCTGTACAAATTAAAATCCCACTTTGTCACTTGCTAAGTGTAGCGGGATCAATGGTTAAGTATGTCCTTGGAATCAAATCTCTTGAGACCTTTACCCACTGATATTGTTCCTGCAGATATCCCTCAAATTTCTTGAGATACTCATGCCAGTGCTTGAGTAGATACAGTTTTTGGCTGACTTATCCATGGCAAAATACCCCCAAGGCCCCAGACTGCTTCTCACTGTGACTGTTCTGGGGCAGTTTGACTACAAAAGTTTCAGATCTGGGTAGTCTTTTTTTTTTTTTTT
>WBMY01018560.1:1043541-1063816 GCA_013397315.1 Donacobius atricapilla
GCTTGCTTAGAAACATTCTGAGTAGATGCATCTGCGTTGCAATCAATGTGTGGTCGTTTGGCTGGTTATCCTTTCCAATAGAGCAATTCAATTGGTCTGACTGATCTACTGATTTCAGATAGCCAACGTGACATTAAAGGGTGAGTCTCTTTGTGAGGTCATCATTCTATATTTGAGATTTAGAAAAGAAACAGTCTTCTTAATAAAAATTGTGGGTTTGGACTTGATTTTCTTTCCCTTTCCAGTGTGACACATTATTTTTTTTTCCAATTTGTATAAATAGTACAGCAGACTGAAGGCAAATTTTGGCCCATGTTTTGGTATTTCAATCTAAAGCATGGGCCGCTGTTCATTATTTTATGTATATAATCCTGGACACACACACACACACATACACACCCTTCCCCAACATAAACTCCTGATATTTACACATGGGATTTCCTGGGGTTACAATTGCTTCCCTCAGAAGTTACTCATCTTCCTTTTTTATATGTTTACAGGTAATTACAGACAACATTATCCTCTTTGAAAATTCCCTGAATTCTTGGAAATGAACTGGTAACCAGTATAGCCTTCTCCTTTTCTGTAGCATTGATATCAAATTCATCAGAGCAATCCAAACACTGATTAAGACAAAGTATTAGTTGATTTTGGTTGAGTCATCCTGTGTTTTTATCCCTTTCCTATCTGGTATCTCAACCTCATAATTGCTTTTAAGTGTCACACATGGTACAAGAACTGAAACACTGTTTGAAATAAAACATGACCAATTATTTGCTTATTTACTACTAAATGAACACTGTCAAATTAAAACATTATTTTTCTACATGCAGTAAAGCTGAAGGGAAAGAAAACTAAGAGAAATGGTCCAAACTCCTGTACTGAAAGGATTTCTGAAAGGAAATAATTTCACATTATGTGAAATATGCATTTTTTCCAACAAAAGACACAAAGAGATTCTATGATGTAGGGAGTGTTGTTAGTATGCGGCGATAGAGCTGAGCATGTCCTTTCATCTGTGATTTTCTACTGGTTTACTAATTCTTTGTTTTGGAACTGGGTTACCCCCTTGACCTTCACATTCAAAGTTTTTCTGCAAAGATTTGGGCTCTTCAGCCTATGGACCAGCCCCACAGTACCCTGGGGGGGAAATATTGTGGGAAATATTTGGACTAAATAAATTGATCAAATAGTTTATTTGTTCACCACAAAGCAGAAAAGGATAGTTGACAACTAGGTATCTCCCTGCAAGATTTTGGGTATAGCTGAAGCTTGAAAATTAAGGAAAAACCATCAGTCTTGCAAGATATCAAAATTTTAAATTGCAGTCATGCAGATCCATGTTGGGAGCTATGAGATACCACAACCAGAGTGATCTGCACTGGATCCAGGTGAACTTCCTAAATAAACCCACTCCCAAAGGATCGCTTTGCAAGGACGAAATTGTGAAAACTTTTTTTGATTACCCAGACTGAGTGAGCCAGTCAGCTGAGCTCTCCTTGGGACAGCTGTGAAGCCATAAAACATACCCCAGTGGTTTCCAGGGGCAGGCAGAATCGCAGTGGGACTTCTTGAAGTGCTTCAATGCATCTGAGCTCACCAATAGCCCCTGTACAAGGGAGCATGAGGCTATTAAAGGGAGTTTAATAGTGTAGAAGTGAAGCCTACATTAAACCAGATAGCAGCCACATACGCCTACTCCATTGCAACTCGGCTGCACAACCTTCCCTACATAATAGGTACCATTCTCTGTGTAGGAAAACCCTTCCCATAAATGCTGTTAATCTCATTCTAACCATACCTTTGTAAATACAATGACACGGTCAATGGTCCCTCTGAGACAGCATTTCCCAATAATGAGGGAAAAGGTATTTACAGGAAGGACTTAAATATTTCTTTTGTAGTGGAGCATGCATTTTTTTGCATGTAGTGTATGAACCCCCTAATACAACTATGACTAATGTACCCATCTAATTAAATTTTTACAGCATTCCAGCGTGTCAATGTCTAATATTTGCATCAGTTACCCTCCTCATAACACTGTCAAATAAACTTCTGCTTTTTATACTCAGTGTCTGCTTCCCTCCTTCCTCACCATGTGAAATCAAGGCATCATCATCATCTTCATGAAGACAGGAAAACTGCCTCCTGCTTCCTCTTGTCCCAGCAGTGACCCCATAGCTTTTAACTTGCCATTTCAGATATGCTACTCTGCAGGAGGATCCCGTGCACTGTTTTTCAATGCAAAGATTACAATTTGGAGTTACAAGATTACATGCATTTGCAAACAAAAGGAAAAAGAAACCTACGTAAAACTTTGTTTCATTTGCCATTTTCCCTGCAGAAAAATGAGGCTTTCCCACAAACCAGATAGCTGCTTGGAAACAATTTGGGCACAGATAAAACAGGAAAACAACAAGCTTAGGGCTGGTGACTGTTAGGACATCAAAGCCAGGTGAAAAGGTCCATAAGGCACCTCTAGGTTATATCCCTCTAAATAACAAAAAGGTTTATGTTTGGGGATAAAGTGGGATTACTCCCCCAAATCAGATATCACCAGAAAAATACAGACATTGTTTAGTTCAGTCGGTTTAATCTTTCCTTACAACACAGGCAGGTCATCATGCAATCTCCCTGAATCCCTAGGTAAGCACTAAGTTGTTGCCTTTAATTAGTCTGCAAGTTATAGTTTAAATGCAGTGGCCTGGCATCTCAATTAGGTATGCAAGATAAGATCCCAATAAATGATTTCCCAAGTCTAATATTCTGCAGTGGGACCTTCTGGGGTGCCAACACAATGGGTGCTCTCCTGACCATGCAGCAGATGCAAACAGGGCCATTCACAGGGCTCTGTTGTAAAGGAGCACTGCATAGTGCTTTAATCCCTCAGTTTAAATGCTTTTTCTTTGAACAGGTTCTAGAAAAGAACCCTTCATTAATATCATGAGGAGCAGACTGGGGCCAAGCCTGTTAGCTGCTTCATAGCTGTAGATATGGTTGGATCTGCATGACAATAAAACATTGTTTGGGGGAGTTTATCAATCAACTTCAAATGAGCATTTGGAGTTCAAAAGTTTTTTCAGCATCAGATTTTCTGCAATGAGTAAACCAAGAGGAAAACCAGGACTTCTAGTGATGCCCATTCCCTCCTCTGCACGGACCAGGTTTTGGTACAAACTTGAGCTCTATGCCTCAAGGTTTTTGTTTTGTTTTTAGAGAATTTGGGACATTTTTTTTCTCAAAAATTGTTGAGCCTTTGACTCTTAGAAGAAAATCACCAGGCAGTGATAAAGTGTAAGTATGATGGGGTTTCTCATAGGAGAAATTGGGAAAAATGTAATCCAAGAAATTATTGCAAACAGGTCTAGCTTGTTCTGAGGAGACTAAAGTATGTTTTCCCTTGAACTACAAAAAAAGATTTAGGTTATGCGAAAAGAGATTAAGATGCAGCAAAAATAGTTCCTAAATTGAGAGTTCTGAATAATCCTGACTTTGGTGCCTAGGTTTCCACATGAAGTGTCTGCAAAATTCCTGGAGCCCAAGAACGGGATTCACACAGATGAGGTCAGTCAGCAGGGGACTGCCTAAGTGGTCTTACAGGGAAAGACAAGTGAAGGTCTGGATTTTTAAAAGATTTAGGGGCCTTCGTCAGGACCAAGCAGAGAGCTCTCCTTCTTCAAAAAATCCTGATTGTGCATCTTCCACGGTCATTTGAAACCTGCATCTTTCCCCTAACAGCAGAGAAAGGAAAGCTCTTCTCTGCTCTGTACTGCAGCAGGAGGGAAGGTGGAACCAGCCTGGGATGCTGAGAGCACCACTTTCCTCCTGACCTCCTCCTCAAGACATTCAAACAGGTCTCACCTTCCTCTGATGAGATTTCTCCCTACACCATGGTAGGACTCGAGTCATTTACTGCCCTCCCCATGGAAAGTGCTCCCCTTCACACAGAACACTGCAGCCTGCAGAGAGGAGGAAACCTGTGCCAGGACCCCAGCAGGTTTTAGCTTGCTCCAAGACAAGGAGGGGGAAGCACAGAGAATCTAAACCAGTGCATGCAAAACCCAAATGCTATCTAAATTTCCCATTTGGTGATTAAGTCGTCGGGAGAGAGAACCCACATTGCCGTGTCAGTGGGTAAGCAGTAAGCTGGTTCAAACAAACAAGTGCTTTTCAGCAGGGGCTTACTCATAAAAAATTTCATATCTCATTAACCAGTTGATTCTGCAAACCTCCCCCACCCGTTAATTTTTTCCCCCATCTCTTTCCCTTGGCATGCTTCCTATTTCTCACAGCAGCAGCTGCACACAGTTGAATAGTAAATCAAACACCCTAAAAACTGTTGTTTTAATACAATGTCTAAGATTTCCCAATTCTCTTTTCGCCCCTTATTTTTCTTGATAACCATTCTGGTTCATCTTTGTCTGGTAGTAAAATAACTAAATCTGGTAGCAAAAGCCTGACCTGTATTTTTATTTTTTGTAGAAATTATTGGGGAGGTTAGTAAGTGAAAAGCAAGTAATCCACAAGCAGTTTAGATAAGAGGATATTACAGGCTTGTGTTGTTAAGTGGTATTAAATACATTTTTTAAATTACATTTCAGTAGCAAATGACTTTTCTCATCAGACTCTCTTGTGGCAGAGCTATTTCTTTCTTCATCGTGGTTATAAGTCTTTGGAGAAATCAGTGTTTGCATCCCCCGCAGCCTTCATTTCATCCTCTCCCTGGGCCATGCCATCTGGCAGTGTCATCTTTCTCTAAGTCTTCAGGTGCCTCTCTTGGCCTGAAAAACCTTCTGAAAGCAGGCTGAGTTCACCAGGTCTGAAGAGACATCCTCTCCAGGACAAAAGCACCTTCAAGAATTCCTGGAGGTGTTTGGGAGATTCCCAGCCCAAGGTGCAGCATCAGAGGTATCTTCCTGGAGTGAGGAAGGGTGAGTGATTCCCCCCTGGCAAGGCTGCAGCTCTTTGAAGCAGATAGTTCAGAGTAATCAAGTGCTCAATCTGCTGAAGGAGTTATTGAACTTTTGTTATCTCTGTACGACTTGGCTTGTCTTGTGTGGGATGTGCAATTTCTGGGTCGGTGTTCACACAACACCGGGGTTTTTTTTCTGTTTTGGTTTTAATCTGGGCTGTGTAGGGGAACCAGCCAATGGTAAATGCATCTCAGTGACATGCTGCCTGTTATGAGTTAGGAGGGGAGCTGTTCTGATTCCGCCTGCGATCTGCAAACTGCAGATGACACTCTACTCACTGCCAGGGACGCCACCAGAGCACTAGTGGGGGAAATGTCCTTCCCTGTGTTCTCATCTCCTGTGAGAGGGGACTGTGAGCACTGCTGAAGGCAGAGGCAGGGGTGTGCACCCAGCAATCACGTCTTGTGCAAGCAACTTTTTCCAATAAGCCTTCAAGAGCAGATTCCTTAATGGAGTCTTCATGCTGCTATCAGTGAAGGAAAAGTCAAGACCACATCCTTAACTCCAGCCATTTTGAGAAAAAGGAGGAATGACAAGACTGAGAGAGGGAACACCAGCCTTAGAATGGGTCCTCACAGATCCTGTTGGCATCCCTCAGAGCTGAACATGGCCATGGCTATGAGGAGAGCAGAACTCCTGTCATTTGCCCCTGTAAGACAGCTCTGGTGAGGTTAGAAAGAAGTTACCAGTACTCACTGGAAGCAAAAATCTTCTACATGATTACTCGGAGTCCTCATTGTATTTCTGTATCCCCTGAATGAAGCTGGGAACCCTTAAGGTGAGCTGGAGCAGCTCTGGGAACTGAAAGAAGATGTGGAAATGTATCAGAAACCTCCTGGCTGCCCACTTCTCTCTTTTCACAGAAAGGGATCTGGAGAAATTACTACTACTATCTCTGTTTGTGCTCCTGCTCGCTTCTTGTGGGACATCGTGTTTCTTGTGGCTTTTGGTCTTTTGAAGTTAAGTTTGTTATACAGTCTTGGTGAGTGCTTTGTGGCTTGTGGTGGTGTGTAGGCGAGGAAAAAGGACAGAACTGTGCCGAGGGCAGTTTGGTCTCTGTTGGTAGAACCTGCTGCTAAAATCAAAGCCTGTTTCCTAAGCCATCTCTAAAAACCACTCCAGCAAGCTCTGCTCCCTGCTGCTCGGTGTCCCCATCTTCTGAAAGCCACACCACCCGTGCTTGTCTTGGCAGATTCTCGCTCTCCTCCGCCTTTCCCTGCTGAAGCCATAACCCCGGAGCCTCCTCCCATGGTCCCATGCCTTGCACTGGTTTCTGCTGGTCTGGCAGCATGGCCAGCAGTAAAAATGGGGTTGGGGAAGGTCTGCAGACCTTACTGGGCTAAATCTCTATGTGGGACTGGGCTGACTGACCAGCCCTGAAGTACATGTGTTAACAGTGCTCAGCACTGGAGCCAGCATTAATGATTTGTGGACCCACCAGGGTTCTCCAGCTAACCAGATTAATGCCTCACCTGGTACACAAACCCTGTGTAGCTGTGCAAGTTGCACACTGCCCCCAAAAGACTGTGACAGCCACTCTAGAGCCATTACCACCTAACCTGCAAATAAATATTTGGGCACCCAGGCTCATTTGGAAATGTGGATTATTTCCCGAGTGGCTGCAATGGCTCCTCTAGGTAAACACTAGCTTGGGGCAGTGTGTACAGCTGAGTTCTGACCCGCTGGACCTTGGCTGGCAGGCAGGAGTGTGTGCCCAGGCAGTGAGCCCCAGGCTGGGAGCAACGTCTTGTTTTATCACATAACGTGTCTCCCCCTTCCCACCCCACTCCTTGTTTCCTTTCCATTTCTCTCCAGAGGAGACAATGATAATTTTCCAAGCAAGGAACTAAGAATATAAGTGTTTTTAAAATGTTTTTGTGTTTAAAATTAGAGTTTGTCAAATGAAGCCTGAAGAAATTCCATACTGGGGCTCCTTTTCCAGAGGTGTTCAATTTTGTTTTGCATTTCAGGGTTGTGTTTTAGTAGACAACTTATTTCTTCCCTCACAGGACACCTCCATGTTGGCCCTCAAAAGGCTCTTTCTCTGTTCCCCAACTTTTTTTTTTTTTTTCACTCAAGTGCCTCCAAAGCATATTTCCAAGGCAGAGGGAAAAACTGGGGGGATGGGGGAAGCATTATGCTCCCATTAGAAAGATGGATTTGGTGCTGAAGTTAAGGAACCAGGCAAGCTCAGAGGAATCTGAGCAAGATTTGGGGTTCTGCCTCCCGTAGTGCTCAGCTCCCTCAGTTATGGCTTTGGTGACTCCTACCCCAGTCCCTGCAGATGCTCTGGGGACTACACTGACATCAGCTGGCTTCAGTCCCCGGTGCTGGAAGGTGTTCATGTTGTAGGATTCTCCACCAAAACAGATTTCTTTCTGCTGAAATATGCCTTTAAGCTGAAATCAGAGTCCCTGGCAAATGGCTAAGCACTGTGCTTGTTTCTGTCTGTCCCTGGGGGAGGAACGTTTATGCCAAAAGCAAAAAAAGAAAAATGTAACCCCAAAACCTGAAAACGGTTTTGTTGGGACAGGTGATGTTCAGACATGCTAAATGTTCTATACGATCAGCACAAACTGTATTTGAGACTCTGAAAATCAAGGCACTAGATTTGTATCACTAAACATGGAGATTTAGGGCTTCACTTTGAGAAGAGGTTTCAAAGATACCCAGAAAATCAAGAGCTTATTTTAGGCAGTGTTAAGCCCTCACTGCTCTTCTGCAGTTTTTAAAAACTTTCCCATCTCCCCAAATTTGAAAACATTTTATTCAAGTGCTGTCAAGCTAGAGCTACTCAGTAACATTAAAATCCACTTGAAAGAGTGTATTTAAAAATGAATACACTCAAAGATTATGCATGAATTCATATGCATGGTTTCAAAGTCATTGTCTCATAGACAACAGTGGCAGCATATTGAATCTCATATTGGGGAATCATTTCACAGCATTCTACTGTATGTTTTAGCCCTATCTCTTTGCATCTTTATCAGAAGCCCATATATGTCATCATTCATCTCTCTCCTTGGAACAACAGAATTACAGAATTTGCTGAAAAGTGTTAATGTAAACTTTTTTTTTTCTTTTCCCCCAGGTGATCCGTCTGGCTCTGGGAGGAGAAGGGACCTGTGTGGTGATCTGCCCTTTGAGGAAGGTGAAGGGCGCAGCTGGAATTCAAAACCATCTGGATTTGGGCTTTTTCAGGTTCTCTGCGGGCCTGTGAAGGCACAAGAAATCTATTGGATTAATCTGCTGTGGAGAGGGACTCTTTGCCACAGATACCAGATACACAATTGTGCTCAGGATGTTTTTTGTTATGAGAACTTACTCTCTGCAGGGAAGGGGAAGCAGAGGGAGGGGGACTTTGAGCAGGGGTGAGCACCAACTCCCATCAGAAAATCAAAGTATTTGCAAATACCCTCTGCATCCCTGCACAGAAAGGGTTCTTGGGGAAATTTTTAAAAAATCAATAGCAAGAGTCTCTTCTCCCCAGCAGAATTTCTTGATGATGACAGAGCCCCTCTTTCCCTTCCCCCCTTGCTATCAGCTGGCTAATCTGCCTGCACATTCTGACACACAGCTGCGAGAGATGAAAACTGTACTGTTGATAGATGAAACTTTGGATAAGATTACATGGTTTTGAATATCTTGATGACATATTTGTCTGAAAAGTCTTTTAGAGGACAGCCTAATATAAATGCACGGAAATGTTTCTAATGACTAGCATTTGTCTACGTACTTGGTTTGGAAGATTAACATTCACGTGTTCTTCGACTGTCATTTGCATTTGTATGTGGAGGCAAACTTTTCAATAATCACTTCTTCATGCTGAGAAGAGTTAACAATTTATTCAAAATACACAAGGCCAAATTAGTCCCTTCTGTGAGGCTGGGAGCTTTGGTGGAGCTGCACCAGTGGTGGGTTTGGCTTTGCTGCTCTCGGCAGCAGCCGCAGCTCCGTGCCCAGGAGACCTCGCCTGTGGTAATGACGAAAATCCCTCCCTAAGATAGCACAGCAAAAGGGTGGAAAAAACCCACCACCCAAGGTCAGGACAATTGCATCTTTCATCTGTTTGGCTGCACTGAACTCTGGGTTGTTTTCCATTTTGCACTGATAAATGAATGTAGTAAGGCTTTTTTTTGTTTTGTTTTGTTTTTATTCTTATTTTCACAACAGTTAGTGGTGTGGTTGGACCTCCTGAGTCCCATCTGTCAGCTGGGGAGAGGGCAGAGAGCACCTGATTTTGACACATATTTCACTTGAGCAGTCAGAGCGTGGCACCTGGGTGCTTTTCATTCCTGCCCTTGCCTCAAGTTTCCTGAATCGTAGGAGTTTTGTTGCCTCAATCAGTTTAGACAATTGACCTTCAAGGCTCTTGAAGAAAAGAAGCATCCGTTCCTAACATATGTAAGTACCTGTGGAAACCTGGTCACATTCAGGTCATAGCAAGCAGGTATCTGTATCCCTCTACCTCAGTTTTGCTCTGAATTAACAAAGGTTGATGGAGGGACTTCCTTGCTGTGGGTCAGAAAGGACCTTGCTGGTCCATGTGTTAACATGTACCTTTACATTGCCCACTACTTAAACAAAAAGTAATTAGAGCTCATCTGTGCTGCAATAACGGGAATCCTCCGCCTTTCTCCTTCCTGCATACAGCATAAAATGAAGATACTCCTCAAATCTGGCCTCTATATGATACATTCCAGATGTCTGGGCTAAAAAACTGTAACTCAACACTGCCGAGCTGCACTCCTGAAATGGTGGGGTGTCCTTTCCAAGAGCGTGCAGGGAACAGGGCTGTGGGAACCTCCCTGTTCACAGCACTGGACAGAGCTCGGCACAGCTGGGAGGAGAGGCGGCACGTGGGATGGGGAGGTGCAGGGCTGGAAATTTTATGAGACGTGGTTGGGGTGAGGAAAGACAAACACTTGCAGAGACTGGTGGAGCTGTGCATCCCTGAGGGCTTTGGCCAGTTGCTCAAATATAAATGAACAATCTGCCTTTAGTGATCTCCAATGGTGAAATGAGTGGGTACCACTGGGCACCACGAGCACTGTCTGTGCACTGATATTGTGGTGTATGTGGCCCCTCGGTTCCGGGAGGAGACTCCTGCCTGGCGTTGCTGGTTGCTGGTCTGATCTGCCCTCCAGGAGAACACTGCACACTCCACTGACCAGGAAAGTGCAGGAAGGAAACCTCTCTTGGGCAGCAGTGGACATCCCAAGAGATTGTCCATCTCTCCTCTTCTTTAACACTGTGTCACTTTCCAATCACCTGCTCTTACTAGGGTGAGACTTCCTGTTATAGACCAGGCATTTAAAAAATTTATTTAAATATTCCCCAATGCTTGAAAATATCCCAGCCACCTGGTTGCTTCCTCTTGAATACTGCACGTGCCTCCTCAGAGGCTGCTGGGATAAGCGTGTCTTTGTCCAGCAGGGTTGTACAGCCACAGACACCGTGTCATTTCTCCTCCTCTTCTCACACCACCGTGTCTCTGCAAACTTGCACTGACACTCTTTCCCCTCTCGGAAAATGTTGACATCTTGATGTCTTCTCCATAGACTCACACTGACACAGTGTTAGGGACTATGTGATGACACCGCAGCCCACGTTAGTGAATGGTGAAATAGCCCTGTCACAAACTATATCATGAAATATCAAAACTGTTTAAAAATGTAGTTTTCTAGGAAAAAAAAGAAAAAAAAAAGGAAGAAAATCCCGAGGGACTTAAGCTTACCTTGAGGACTGCTGTGCTCAGTTAGATACAAATATTGATGCTTAAATAAAGCATTTTAACTTATGACAAATATAAATGGCTTATAATATATATGTATGTATACAATGGCTACACATTATCAAAATTCACCGAATTATGTTTATGACTTGTGGGCGCACCTCATGATATTTTTCCAATACAGGTGCTTTGAAACTCTGGCTGCAGTGATACTTGACAATAAACATTTTGCTTTTTTCTTTATATGAATCACAATGACCAATTCTGAACTGACACAATCTGGGATTTAATTTTCAGTTATTCTTTATTACAAATACAGAATCAGCTATTATTCCTTTTGGAAATGATGGCATAAATTACTCCAGTGCACTTACTTAATTTCTTCTGAAAATTACTCTAATATAGAGTATTAATTTCTGCTGAAGATTACTTTGAAGCTTGACAGGGCTCTGTCAGAGTTTATCAGTGAAGGCCTCACTATGTGTGGCAACAGTTGGTTTCTCTGTTTCTTTTGACAGTTATGAGAATCAAAAATAGGTCAGGTGAAGATGGGTGAGATTGCCCAGGTTTTACTCCTTTGCTGCTCTTTAACCATTAAAGACTGCAACCAGTACAACTTAAGACTGAAGAAAATAACAGCTTTAAAATAGGTGCAGCTGTTACAAAGAATTTTTCCTGTTCATATTTGGGATTGTCATTATATCTGGGATGAGATAACTTGGACAAATCAACAAGTTAAGATAAATAGTTTTGATTTCTTTGTTTGTTTATGGAAAAAACACACATTTGCTTAAGAATGTTGGAGAGGTGATTTTGTCTCTTGATCCAAAAAGTGATTAATAGTAGGGCAGGCAGACATACAGTTGGAATTCGACCACACAGGACAGAGTTCATGAGACAAATTCAACCCTGCTTTAAATATTACATGGTCTAATGAGCCTCAGTATTTAGTTATTTTCTTAAATGTCTGCCGTGCAGACACCTCAGATCTGGAGTCGGAACATCCAGCTGTGCTCTTGCTGCTTCTCACAACACAGTGTAATTAGAACGTGCTGATAACTCGGTTGATGTATGAGAGATAAAAATCCATTCTACCTCATGCTGGTGGTAAAAACGTGGTTTCATCAGGAAAGAGAGCAAATATGAATTAAAAACACACTGAAGACAACAGCATCATTTTCACCAACACACTCCTCTGACATCACTGACACCAGCATGTGTTGAACTCTGCTGCTTTATCCCTGGCATGGCATTGATCTCAGCCATGAGTCAGGACTCGGTGGTACCAGACAGTGCAGAGAATAAAAAATAAAATATTCACAGCCCTGGAAATGTTGAGAAACCATCTACCCAGTGGCTCCTGCAGTGGAGCAATCCGTGAAGAGCTCCTGCTGCTCCAGAGTCAAGCCTCTAATGGAGCTAATTTTTCTCCTGCATCCTGGGATAAACTTGTCACACAGCTTTGTTTTTATGAGTAGGGGACATGACATCTAGTCAGGTTTTCCATGCTAAGAATTTCATGTTACATATTGTTAAAGATGACTGAAATAGGTTATGTACACATCAAAATGAGTGAACTTTTACCTTTCCTATTGCAAGTTATCCGTGACATCCTTGGAAATCATTGACTTCTCAGCTATTGACATTGTTGGGGGAAGGGGAAAAAGGTTCATCTTGCAAGAAATGCTGACTCAGAGATTTCTCAAGAAAATCTACTTTCTTAGCTGAAGAAGGAAGATTCATTCTTTGCTCATCTTGGTGAAATCTAATTGTGATATTTATATTCTGTATTAATTTGATTCAGTAAAGATTTCCAACATAGGCAAAGAAGCCAATCGTAATAATTTGTTCTGAAGCTTTTATTACTATTGTGTTTTGAATGCAGGTATTAAAACAGCAGTGGAGCAGCAGATGCTATCCCTTGCATATTGTTAAAGATGCTACCTATGCAATTCCTAAAAGCATGAGCCCTTCTAATGGGAGGAAGCAGCAAAACACCCATCGACTTCAGCTAGTTATAGATTTCATCAAGTAAATATGGGGCAGTACTACTTGCTGGGGAACAAAGTCATTTTTAAGGAATAGTTTACAGTAGCTTTTACTTCTCCTTTGTACTTTTTACTTTACAAACTGAGTTGAATTCCATAAATAAAAGTGAATGCTTTGCATTAAAAACAAGTTTTCCTTTTAAGTTGAACAAGCCTGCTTAAAAAGAAGAGATATTTGGTACCAGTAGCTGTGGTTTAGTGAATATTTTTTCTACTTTTTCAAGTACTCATTACAATTCCTACTTATTTTATAGCAATATCACACAATAAACATTTCTTTTCTGATTAAGGGATTGAAGGAGAACTGAATTATAAACAGTATTAATATAAGAGGGAATTTCTATCCTGTGCTCTGTAGGCCCGAGTTTATATGACCTTAAACAATCAGTCTGAAGAAGTGACATCAGCTGCTGTACACATTCCACATTACTGAGGAATTAAATTAAGCAGCTTTAATATCTGTGAAATGGCACAGGCCTGAAAGAGAATCGTTCCAATTTATGGACTTTGTATCTGATTTACTAGTGCATGTCTAGCAATTTCAGAGCCACCAATTGCTTTAAGACCACCTCCAAAGTGTTTTTATCACTTACAGTAAATGTGCTAACATAATGTTTTAATTAAACATTTAAAGTGCATCAAACAAATTTATTGATGCTGCCAGAAGAAAAAAAAAAAGATGGAAAAAAGATGAAGAAATTCTGCTATTTGCAAAATAAACCAATCTCCACACCATTTTGTGACCCTGGCAAGACTGGTCTTAAACATTTCAGCTAGCATCTATAAATTAACAAAAAGATTCCCCTCCCCTCCAGTTCTCTCATTTTCCATCCACAACCTCCAAATCATACTTTGTGCATAAAAACATGGTAAGAGCTTTTTGAAAGCTATTCAGCTATAATATCAAATGGTTGTGAACACTGCATTTATTTTTTCTCCTTGAACATAGGCCTGATATTGAAAAGATATAAAAGTCCCAGCAGCACTTTATATTGATGTTGGCATTAAAAATGCTTTTTCTGTTAGTGAGAGAGGAGTTCCCCCTTAAAAAAATAAAAGCCAATACCAGGCCTATCAAAACTTTATCATCCTGTTACCACTTTGGCACTGTATTAAAATATTCACAGCCGGAGCTTGTTTTCATTAAAAATCCTCTTCCATCCTGCACAGGGCATCGCAGTCCTGACAAAGATCCAGAATTCCTACAACCTTTTAAAAAAGCAGAAAAGCAAGCATTGCGTTGACGTCACCTGAAAAGAACCCACATTCAGGTTTGGTGCCCGTCTGCTGCCAGCTGGGCACTTGCAGAGATGATGTGTGGTGGCAGGGGCAGAGTTCTCCTCCCCACCTCCTCCAGCTCTGCCCGTCTCCTCCCAGGAAGGTGGACCTCGGGCTCTGTGGCACAGCAGCTCAGTGCAGAGAGGCTTTTTTGCAGAGGGCTAAATTGTGATTTATGCTTTATGGCACCGAAACTACGGGCATGTTATTTGTGTAACATAACATAGCTTCGGTTTTCCTAGCAAGGGGAAGAGTGTTTTGTCTTCCTGAGTAAGCATTCATTTTAGAGACAGATAATGATGGCAGGTTTGCTTTCCTACATATCTTTTCTTACATAGATCTGTCATTGTGTATGAGAGAACAGCTAAATACAGTGGGCCATAATATGGATAGAAAGCATCTTTCCATACCAAAGAGACTCCAGGATTCTGGCGCCTGGAGATGGGATTCTAAGCAATTCTTGTTAAGGTCAGCTGCTAATATACAAGCTGATATACAAATGTAGAGTATATTTTGTGTATATTATTATACTATATTATATTGTATTACATATCATCTGCAATTCAGCTTGCTCTATTTGTTCAAACATGGTAACTATAAAAATCATGTGGTTGGAAAGGAAATGAGCAAGGAACCTCCATAACCATTGGAGCTGCCAGGGAGCAAAAAGCAAGGCAAAACAGCATGGCAGAGCTGAGAACTGGCTGTTCCTGGGAGACTAATCTTACCATTGTGAAGGAAAAAGAATTTAAAGAAAAATTTGAGAAAAAAAAAAAAAAGTGAGTTCATTATGTGGGATCAGAACCCTCGTTTCTGGGCATCATTCAGTCATGGCTCGCATGAAAGCTGTCGTGTCATCTATCAGGATGCAGGATAATCCTTTCAGTGTGCTAATCCAGTGATGCGAGAACCACCACTAACCCTTCGTCCTTTGTGCTCTTTTGTCCCGCCCTGGCTCACCCCAGCTTTGCCTCACTGCACCTCAGAAGACAAATCTACGGCAGGCTCATGGTAACTGTGCCTCATGGTTACCTTGTGGTCCACGTCTATTTTTGTATCTGTTGTCTCCTGCTTTATATTTAGCTCTTTGGGCATTCTAGACTTTAGCATAATGGAGCCCAATCAATGATGTGAGCCACTGAGCAGTGACACAGTGTGACTATGAAGAAATAACAATTGTGGCTTTCAGCATCAAGGTGGAGACATTTTTCTGGAGAAAAGAAATAAAGACCTCAGAAGAAGGGTGCAGCATTTCTCTTCATATCACTTCATCGTGCATGATTTACCATTGTGTTCTAGGGGACTGATTTTCAAAAAGAATGAATTTTGCATTAAATTCTGAGTATGGTTGCTGCAGAAGATACGATATTTGCCTATTCAGATGATGAGCTGGATGCATAAGTGATCACATCAATGGGTAATATGCACATTCAGTCATGAGAAAAAATTTGCATGCCCTTTAAAGACCTAAAAGTTGAACATCTGGCCTTTTCTGTGGCACCTCAATTTTTTATCAATGTCTTCTCTTCTTTGTAAGGTTTATTCCTAAAACAGTCAGATCATCACAGGCTTATTACAACATGCACTGCACCCTGTTCACAAATGAGCCAGGCTCAGCTGTGGTGAGAATGACTTCAATTGTTCTGCATTACAGAGGTGGTGTTTACCACAAAGTCCTTGAATTGCACATGACTGGACACTCGTGAGTGCTGTACTTGGGACAGTCTGTTTTCTGTCCGAATGAAAAGTTTCATTAAAGCTCTGTAGCACGTGCTTTAGGTAGAGTTGACAGCCAAAGGGAATCAGATGACAACGTTTTCCTCTTCACCAGCTCTTGTGTTTTCCAGAAATAGTTAATTGTCAATATGAACTGTGAGGAAAGGATACCTAAAATGCCATAAAACCAGGTGCATCTCATTTCCTCTCAGTTTTTTCCTGATCCCCTATCTGATGTCCCACCCCTGAGCTTTCTGCAGGGTTTTCTAGTGAGACCAGTAGCTTCACCTTTCCAGGATACTGTGTATATATTCAAATCTTACTAATTTGGACATGTGGTGATGAAAACTGCTCCTAACCAGAAAGTGTGATGTACTAAGCACTTTTCTTGTGTCTGTTTACTATTACCTGGCTGGTGATGTTGAAGAGCAGCGATATGCTATGGGTGTTCCCCCCTCAGAGCAAATCTCACACATCTCATCTTCATTTTTGTAATTTTGCCCTTGCCCCAACCACTCCAAGCCTCTAAAGAAGCTTGGATTTGGGCTGTGAAGCTATGAGTCATAGCAATATTTTCACACATCCCACTATATTAGTTAGGGGACTTGTGAAACAGAGGAAAGACAGTGTTATTAGTTGAAATTCCCAAATGAAGCGCCAAACGTTGAAAAACTTCCTCTGTTTTTGTACAGCCTCAGATGAGGCAAAATTCTTGTGTAGCATCAATAAAGAGTTACCTGCTAAGCAATGAAAGAGGGTTTTCTACTACATTCTGTTCATCAGACTTTCAGTCTGGGTGGTGATGTTGGGGTTCATGGCTTCCAGGTGCCCTGCCTGGGGTTTGCAGGGCCATATATCCAGGACATTTAACCCCATTTTTATGCTTCAAATTGTGATGGCAGCTGTCATCCCAGTATAAAATAAAGGAGGATTTTTTTCCAAATAAATAAATCCTCTGCAAACCTGGGTATTGTTAAAGCAGGTGATAGGGAAGATAATGAGGGGGTTTACACGGCGTCATTGCTTAGGCAGACTTTGCATGATTGTACTTCTGACCCCAAGATCAACTTGCAGATAGATGCAAAGTTTAGTTATCTTTCAGAGAAGACACCAGAAGCCCAAAACCAAACTTTTTGGTTTTTTTTTTCCCATGAGGAAATCCTGTAGCAGCTCTCCTCTGCTCAGATAACTGCAGCTTTGCAGCACCTTTGCTGTGAGCAGGCATCAGAGGAATTCTTGCTGGTGTCTGGCCAGCAGGCAGAATGAAACTTCTATGAAAAGAGAAAAATCAAAAAGAGGGGTCTGGGAATGAAAGGACAGACACTCGGGAACCATCACCTCCACTGAGCTGACAACAGTTTGCGCAGCTGAGGCTTAGCGTGAAGTGTTTACTCATCTGCCTTAGCCCTGGAAAATGAAAAGGAGGTTAAAAATTAATCTGTGCAGCTGGCAACTGCTGGAGTGGGTTGACATGGTGGTGCAAATTTTTTCTAATACCAGGAACGCTATGTAGCAGCAGAGTGACCAGGCATCAGGGTTCACATGTGGTAGCTTGACCCGTGCAATACAAGGCACTACATGACCTTTTTGGAGTGAAGTGCCCTTTTTGGAGTGAAGTGCCCCTTTTTGTACTGACCTGTCTAATTCTGGTGACACAAGGGTGTGGATATGCTGATTCTTCTGAGATGGTGCCCACCCAGCTACAGCTAGCTTTTCATTCCTAGCTGTACTTGCAGAATAACGTGGCAGAATGGATATATTTCCTTTCAATTTGCAAGGCTAGATTTACTAATGGCAGGCTCTTTGAGTCATCTGGAAAACTACAGGAACCTTATGGTATATCACCTATTTATTAGTGGCTCCTAGAGCTTGATTTTGGATCGTATCTTGCAAAAGGACTTTGCCAGGGGCTGCTGGAATCATCTTTAGGCTGAACCTTGAATTTCAGGCAGATAAAAAATGAATCCCTGTTAGAAGAGACTGCAGGAGATGGAATCTAAACCTGCTGGGGCTAAACTAACACCAGAAAGTGCTAGCCTGCCACTGCAAGAGGCCAGTCTCTAAGTAGTTTGGTAGTTACCTTAACAGCTATAAAAGGTGTAAATCTGTAGAGAGGACAGAAAGAATAAAGAGAGAAACTGCCCTACCTGTCTCCTACTCCGCAGGGAGTAACACAAGCTACATTCACAGTAACTGATCCTAGTAACTGCTCTAAATGGAGAGGAAAAAACTGTGGCTGAAATGTCTGTACAAATTACAGGGAGACAAGCCTGTATCTCCAACTCTCTCTCTAATTCTTGTGCAGTGCCACTGCTAAAGAACTTTAAGCCTCTTTGTATGACATAGTAAATACACAACTAAACAACTTCAGGCAAAGGATGACCTCTTCAGCAGCACCACGAGGTTATTACTGTCTCCCAGAACAATACATGCAGTGCTGTGTGATAGGTGTGTATTGTCTTAAAAAAAAACATATCAGACTTTACATTTAGAAGAGGCAAGAAACCACCTTCTTTGTGTTATGAATATAGGCAGTTGTAGAAATGTGCTCACACCCTGAGCAGATGGTTCCTGGGGCACAGGGAATAGTTTTTTGCCTCTCATAAGTCAAGCTGGTCTTGACAGCAGAGGAGAATAAAGCTGAAACATTTCAGACACTTGGAGCATATCACGTGTGGCCATTAGGGCAGGATTAAACAAACATAATTAGAGAAAGTCCTTCTGAAAGATGGTTCTGCTAAAGGATTCGAGTGCACACCTAGTCTGCACCCTGCTTGAAGTCCTAGTGCTGCTCCACTGCTAGAAGCAAATGCCTTTTGAAGGCAGCTCAGAGCCACCGAGCAGTCGCTTAGCTTTATAGTTTGCTAGCTGCATGTCATCTTTGAAGGCTGGGAAATTGCAGAGGCAGTACCATGATTCCCAGCCGAGTGAAGCAGGCACTTGACACATTTCATCCCTTGCAATTAAGGGAGAAAAGAAGAATCAGGGGAAAATTCAAGCAGCATTTTAGCAACAGACCACTCCCTTATCAAGATGAAGTACAAGCATCACCCACAGATATATGCAGGATGGATGCTAAGCACAGACAGTAATAAATGCATGTGAACTTTGCATCAGAAAGCCTCACACTTAGAAGACTTCGTTTATTGCTCTTAGTCATTTACACACATCCTTCTAAAGCGAGGAAACTCAAACATAATCAAACCCTGCATGCAAATTACCAAGTCAAATGCTGTTGTTCTGTTGTCTTTTAATAACAGAGCGCAAACTTCCCAGTGCAAAAATACCATCTTGTGATAAAATGACTAATACATGACTAAAGCCAGTTTCCATTGTGCAGGCATAGCTCTGGGGATCATTTGTTTTTCATGGTAGATCCCTCAGACAGTGAATTCCTCTGGTGGTTGGGATTATATTAATGACCAAGACTGTTAGTCACCTCAAGGGAGCTGAAATAGGATGCCACTCCGGTTGCCATTATTAATTTCAACTGCAGGTGTGAAAATTAATTTCATGGGTATTTTTATCATTTCCTTTTAGTTACGGATTAGAGTTTCCGAATGACCCAGGCTCCGGATGGAGACAAATCTGAACCAGGTCTGCCCACCACTCCTATAACAGTGAACCAATTCTGATGGTGTAGGAGGGGAAGAAATGGGGTATAAGGCCTTCCATCCCTCACTTGAAGACAATTAATGTCCCTGAAAGATATCAGGTGCCATAATGACGACTCTGTAAAGCAATCCAGTAAATTGCAGGTTGTTTTCATTTCTGTGAAAGAACAACACATTTGCCAATCGTGGGAGAGGAAAAAAAAAAAAAGTTAAATATACCAAACCAAACCAAATGTAGTTGATTAGAAAGCTACAGTTTCCATTTGCTGGCACGGGTACTGTTTTCACATAGATTTTCTGACAGATGCTGCTATATCTACATAGTCAAGACAGCTCCAGCAGCCAAGCTCCCGCCTGGCGTCCTTCGCCATAGGTGGAGCTGGGCTATTGAATTTGGGGAATGGGAGGGGAATGGCTGGGAGGGGAGCTGGCTCACGCTGGCTGGCGAGGGCAGGAGCTGCAGTCAGCTGGATCTGTTAAAGAGAGACAGACTGGGAAGGAGGAACCCCCCCCTACATCCCCCCTCCCCATGATTAAGCCTCAGCTCCTGCCAGTTCAGCTGGCAAAGGTGTTGGCTCCAAAGCTGTCCTGTGTTCACCGACACCTCCTCCTGCCAGAGCCCCGTGAGTAATGCTCAGAAGATAAGCAGGTTAGGCCAGATTCAGTCAGATAATTAGAGCTCGGAGGTAACGTAAGATCCTTAGGCGCTCTTACATACACGCTGCTCATCCGGGGTTTGGATTTATACCTCGCTGCGCCCATAACCACCTCCCATCCGACAGCTCTCCTCGTGCCGGGGGCATCTTTGCCGTGTGGGCAAGCGCTGAGCCTGCCCCAGAGACGGACAGACGGACAGACGGACAGACGGACAGACGGACAGACAGAAGCCGCGCCGGGGGCGCAGGGCTCCGA
>WBMY01018560.1:1071122-1106909 GCA_013397315.1 Donacobius atricapilla
AAAAAAAAAACTCAAAACAATTTTAAAACAAAGTTGCTTTTTTGGGTTGGTTTTTGGTTTTTGTTTTCTTTTTAAGGTGGGCTGGCTCCGTGTTGGCCAACCTAAAGTTCTACATGAGTTGCCTTTCTGTTTATTATTATTATTTTTTTTATTTTTATTTTTTTTGTGGGGGCTTGCCGTTGTGTTTGTTTTTTTTTTTAATTTGAAAGATCCAACTCGCCACCAACTCAGTTCTTCATATGATGCTTGCTCTTCTTTGAAACCTGCCATCCACATTATATATATATATATTTTTAAGTTCATGAGGTTTTTTTTCTTTTGAGCTTGCTGTGTCCAAAAAGTCAGACTGTTTTTTTGCCATCCTGAGTTCTTCATATGAGATTTGAGCTTTGCAAAAAGAAAAAAAAAAACTAAACTAAACAAAAAAAAATACAAAAAAAAAGCAATGTGAAAATTTTAGACTCCAGCTTGCTGAGTTCCATCAGTTTTTAGCGTTGTTGTGCAAAACTAGAGATATGCCTAGATCAACCTGCCAAAATCAAGCCTGCATCAACCTTCGGTGTGTTCATGTGAGTTTTGGCCTTAATCTGCCAAACGTGAGACTTTAGTCTGCCATTAGAATCCCATACTCATCTCATGCATTACGCTTGCTATTTTGTCTTAGCAACAATGAACTATAACTGTTTCAAAAGACTATGAAAAAGAGACATTATATTAATAAAAACCCTGCATGCTGGTCATGTATGGTATAATTATTTTTTTTTCTTTTGCTTGGAAATGGACTTTTGGAGACTATTATGGCATGGCATTCATCCTTTTGTTTTATTGCCTCATCACTTTTTTGGGTTGAAAGCAAAAAAGTGCAACCTTTGATCTTCCTCCTCCTCTTCCTCCCATNCCCTCCTCTCCAGAGTTTTTCATGTGAGTTCCCACAGCCTTGCCACCTTAACTAAAAGTTCTCCGTGTGAGTTGTTGTTGGGGGCTTTGCTAGAGCCACAACCCCGCTTGNAAAGTTTGCATCTGCTCTAAAACTGCTTTGAGTTACTCAAAACTTCTGACTTCCTTTTAAATGCACTGAAGCATTCCCTCTCAAAAACCTGCCAGAATGGATTTTGGTAACCTAATGTGGCAAAAAAAAAATTAAAACAAACAAACAAAAACACAGAAAGAACTTCAGAAATATATTCAAAAACAAAATTCATATCCCACTTGGGGGGGACATTAAAACCATGCTGTTGCCTAAAAACAGTCTAAAATCAATTTTAAGTGATCTGCCCCATTTTTTTTTTCCTTTTGCGTTTGGTCATTGTCAAATGTGGAATGCTCTGGGTTCCTAGTATATAATTTAATTCTAGTTTCTGTCATCTGTTAGCCCAGTTAAAATGTATGCTACAGATAAAGGAATGTTATAGATAAGTTCGAAAGAGTTAGGTCTGTTTAGATGTAGATTTTTTTTTTAAAGATTGATGCACTAAATTGTTTACTGTCGTGATGTAAAGGGGGGTAGAATTTGCAACGGGACTGTTTTAAAAAGTAGTTTATGCAGCATGTGCTTGCAACTTAAATATAAGTTGGGTATATGTAGTCCTTGCTATACCACTGACTGTATTTGAAAACCAAAGTATTAAAAGGGGGAGGTACCCCTGTTTATATCTATAGGGGTATTTTACATTAAAAATGTATGGGTTGGTTTTTTTTTTTTTTTTTCAGAATTGAAGTATTTGGGACTGAATTGCACTAAGATATAACCTGCAAGCATATAATACAAAAACAACAAAAAAATATTACAAACCTGTTTAGAACGCTAATACAATTTATGCAGTTATAAAGATGGCATTACTGCACAGTTTTAAAATGATGCAGATTTTTTTACAGTTGTATTGTGGTGCAGAACTGGATTTTCTGTAACTTCAAAAATTCCACAGTTTTAAAGGCAATAATCCGTAAATTTTATTTTCAGGGACTGATATCCTGTCTTTTAAAAAAAAAAAAAAACAATGGAAAGTAAATCTTACCACAATAAATATAAAAAAATCTTGTCAGTTACTTTTTCTTTTACATATTTTGCTGTGCAAAATTGTTTTATATCTTGAGTTACTAACTAACCACGTGTGATGTTCCTATGTGCTTTTCTTTCATTTTCAACTCTATGGTTATATCGAAAGAGAGAATAATCTACAATAATAAACTGCATTTTTTTGATTCCGTACTCAGTTTCTTAGTCTGTAGTTCAAAGTTCCATAACTGCGAGCGCAGTACTTCAGCGTGCTGCCTGCCGAAGGGGCGATGCTGACCCACGAGCTGCACTCAATAATGTTCAGGAGGGGAGAAGGAAAAGGCAGAGCTTCGTGTAAAACGGGAAATTGTCACCCGCTAGCGCTCAAGTTCTCTTTCAGGTAGATGCAAAAAACGTGAGCTTTCAGGTGCTGCTTCTGCCTTCTCAGTAGTGCAGTGAGGGCAGTCTCAGTGACTCAGATCATCCCGCCAAGTTCTAGGAGATCTCAAAGGGGAGGTCTGCTTCAAACCCTGATGACACGATATGGCCCTGTATTTTGATTGTTTTATGATGGAGTGAAGTGAAAGAGAAGACTTCACATCCTCTTATCATCTGATCCCAGCTACGCATGCTTGTCTGTAGTAAGAGGTGACACGGCATCAGACTTGGCTTGTCACAGAGCCACTTAACGCTAGATTGAAAGATTTCTTACCGTTTTGGTCCATACTGCCTCATTTTTTTCTTTTCTTTGCTTTTTTACCCCTCTTTTTTCTTTTGTTTACCCTGTGGATTTTTTTTTATTTTGTTTTGGGTTTTTTGGTTTTGTTTTGTTGTTTTTTCTTTTGCTACAGGCCTTAGAAAGTCCAGAGAGAGCTGATGAGCGGAGAAAAAAAATCCAAAGGACTTCCTCCAACTTTTGAGAGTTATTTGTTCTAAACACTCAACCCCAAAGGTTAATGTGCTAGGAACATTCAGGTCTCTGAGCCCCTCTTCACTGCAGTTCCCCATGTCAAAGGGCATTTCAACTTTGAAAGGCTCCTTAAACGCTCAACCCAGTTCATTTAAAGCCACCTTTCCCTGAGAGTGTCCGTCGGCAGAGTGCTGTCCTGCTCTCTGAATGGGATTATCTGCCCACTTTCTGGGAGAGGCAGAGGCCTCTCCGAAGGATGCTCCAGCCTCGCCAGGATGGGGGGTTTATCTCCAGATCTAGCTTCATAAACCAAAAACACTTTTTTCTCCTCCTTTGTGTTTTTTTCCCCCCCTGCTGCTGGTGCAACTTCTTACCAGCAGTAAGGCCATCTCTCCCGGGTGCTGGTGGCCCTGAAGGGACAGGAGCTGTTGCCATCCCTCTGCCCGGCTGGTCCAGCCCCTGTCAAGGGTCGAGCTGCAAGGTCAAGGTGTGGCTCTGAGCCCCACTGAAGCACCTGCACCCACGACAGCCTGTGTCAGTGGGCAGTGGCTGGTGCTGGAGGTCACTCTGCTCCTGCTGGGGTCCCTTTGGTGGGGTTGGACACCAGCCTCTCTGTTGGAGACAGCAGCGGCTTGGTCTCCGAAGCTGATGCTGTGTCTCACCCCTCCCCAGTGCCGGGGCACCAACCTGCCCTTTGGCACCTGACCTGCTGTTGCACCAGGGTTTGAGTAATGGTTCAAGCTCCAGATTCTGGTTAATTTGAGTTCCATTTTCTGGTTAATGTGTAATCTGTGGGTAAACTGGTTACTATTGGCCGAGCTGGGAATCATCTCCTCTCATAAAAACAAGGCTGCTTGTTATTTTGTCCCCCACCTTCCCTTCCCCGACTGAGCCTTTACCGATGTCCAGGTGTTTTTGCAGGGGCTCGCTTAGCAGCTTTGCTCTTGCCCTTGCTGACAGCAAGGAAGGGAAGGGACAAGACCTGTCATCAGCAGAGCCCCCTCTGCAGCGGTGCTGCAGCCCCCAAGGGAGCGCTGAACCCCAAGCTGCCCAGAGCAGGACCACTTCTGGTCCAGCCTCATCCTCACACCCTGCTGTCACTTCAGCCTTCCTTGCAGGCAAAGTTAGGAGCAGGCAATAGGATTTTAAAAGTACCGTGAATTGACTGAGTAGTGAAGAGCGAGGGGAGCACTGCTGCCTCCCTGAAGTATCTTCTTTCACAGAGGAAAAAGCCAAACATCCTATTTGAGTGATTTGAGAGATAAGAGAAAACCTTCCTAGAAACAGACTTCCTAGAACAGAGTGACAAAGGGAAAATTCCCATCACACTCCCAACCTGAGAGGGGGAAAAAAACTTTCTTCCAGTTTGGCATTGTGATGACAATTTTGCTTTCCAAATTAAAAAAAAAAAACAAAAATGCAGCCTTCCTTAGGCTGCACTTGAATTTCAGCCTGAAACACGCCAACTGGCCAACTGAAGGGGAAAAAAATTAGGTACATATTTTAATATTCACTAAAGCAAAGTGAGTATTGGGGTTCTCTGTATGAGTCATTGCAGGGGAGCGCCCACCTTTGCTGCAGGACTGCTTGCTGAGGACTAATTGGAACCGCTCTGCTCTGAATAACCTACATTCATTAATCACCCCTTGCTTGACTCTGGCCTCAATCCCGCTCCCACTGAACTCGGAGGTGCAATCCTTCAAAGGGGAGCAGGATCCCACTGTTCTCCGACAGGTAAAAAGCAGGTGGAATGCTGCCCGAGCCAGGCAATTGGGTGTCCAACGGTGTCTGTGGTCTTAATCTGCCCATCACTAACAACATCCTATTTTTCCCATAGTCCTATAATGTCTTCCCATTTATTAACTGGATTACAAAGAACTTTCATGTGACCGGTGCCGGGAGATACGTGCATGGACAGCGGCCCTTTGCTGGCTGGGAAATGGTGTGCGCTGAGGCTCAGCCCCCTCCTCCCTCCCCAGCCCACCTTGCCCCTAAGCGTTTTTTATTTCCACCCCCGAAAATGAAACACAACCCTCTCCTGCCCAGCCTCCAGGTTTCTGCTGAGCAGAGGCCGAGAGTATTTTTTTGGTTTTGCTACAGCATTTTCCCTGCTTGAAAAAACGTCATCCTGGACTGAATCCTAAAAAAAAGACTGGAGAAGGGAGGGAAATATCCCAGTCACACCAGTGGATATTTATTTCCTGAACTATTTCTTAGGCATGCGGTGAGAAGTGCCCGTTTGCAAACTGAGTGGGGAGAGCTTCTATTTATTAGAAAGTCTTCTTCACCCTTTTAAAACAAAAACGCCAGCGCTGAATCAAAATGTCACTTGAAAACTCCCCCCACGCGAAACATGGCAGCAAATTTTTAGTTTAAAAAATGAACTTTCCCAGCTCTTTTTTTCTTTTCCCTTCCGAAAGCTTTTGTGCAGCTGTTTCCTCCCCCTCCCTCTGCGTAGTGTGTAGGAAGTTCTTGATCTAGAATCATTCATAATTTTAATACCAATTTCTATTTGACATAATATACTAATATCAGATAGAGAGTGTAGCTGCTTCCTGGATTTAGGGAGGAAATGATGCATATATCAGAATTATCTGCTCAGATGACAGAACTACATTGGTGTCATTTCAGCATGTGCTGTGTTGAAAGGAAATCCTCTATATTTATTGCTCCAATCATCAGAGGAGCTAAATGGACCCACTGTTTCTGACACCTGTTCAGATGGCTGAATTTAAAATTTCACACAGGAAAAAAAAAATCCTACATACTCCAGTGTTAGGAATTAAGTTTTCTTTAATACACTTTTTTCCCTCCCTCTTTCTGAATCACTGTGTTGTGAGCGGCTGCCGTGAAGCTTGGGCATTCCGGGGGTAGCTATGGAGAATGGGAGAGATTTTGTTTGCTCAGCTCCGACAAAAACCAATCCTGCTTGCACACACAAACACATGCACACTGTAAGCCAATGCTTCAGTTCTCTGTTTTAAGTGCACGTCTTGGTATGAATAACATGATGTAGCACAGCCCAGAAAGTGGCAGAGGTGAGTGGCCAAGAAAGAACTCGCCTTTTCGGGAGGGAGCGTAGCACTGAACCACTTCATAATTTTAAGGCTCCTCTGATGAATTTTTTTGGGCGCAGCAGGTACAAATCAATAGATTAAAATACGGTACACTCTTGCTGCATCTAATTCTTGACTGCCTGAAATTGCGGGGGAGGACTGGGAATAACATTTGTCACTCTGAGGGCTGAGTGCATTCAGATTTGTGAGCTCTAAGCCAACACAATGCAAAAATAGTCCTGGATGTGACTTAACTTTTCAAGTGAAAAGCAAAAGGCCAGGGATCTGCGAGGCTGTAGTTGGCAGACAGGCAGCTCCATCCCGAGCTATCTATCACTGTATCAGGTTGACCCAGCACAGTGTGACAACATCTCAGTGCCCTCGATGCACGCTGCCTGCATTTCAGCGCTCTCTGAAATGATCATTTTTGTTCACTATCACTGCACCCTCTTTTTTCCCTCCAAATTCTGGCTTTTAAAACTGTGTCACTTCCAACACACGGTGAAGTGTGCAGGCCTGTAATCGTGGTGCAGTGAGTGACGAGGACAGAACTTGCCCTGCCTCTCTCCTTGCTTGTTTTGAAGCCCTGTGGACTTTGTGACATGATTTTCTTTCCTTTTTTTTTTTTTTTAATTAATAGATGTCATTGTTTTGCAATGCATTACAATATGACAGCTTACAGGGAAGGAATCAAGGCGATTCCTAGATTGCTAGAAGTGGTGTTTCTCTTCCATGCAGAAAAAAAAAATCGCCAGTAAATAACAAATCGAGCAGTGTCCTCAAGTTTCCAGCGGGGGTAGAGGCTGGAGTGTCCCTGGGTGCTGCTGTCAATTGTTAATTCATAAAGACCCACAGTCCCGAGCAATGCTGCCCCAGCTTGTCCCGGTACAGCAGAGATGCCGATGGCTGTGGATGGAGGCGTTGCGCCTCAACGCCCCGTTCCAGCGAAGGCAGTGGCGTCTCCCTGACCCTCTCTCCTTGGGGTCTGCGTTAAATCTGGGTGTCCCTGAAAGGCTGCAGGGTGCGGGGACAGCGGGGCCAGTGCCCACACACCTTAGCCGCCCTGCCAGCCCGGCGCCTGCCTCGGCCGGGGGAGCAGCAGCCCTGGGGAGGGCTCTGGCACGGACTTTCACATCCCTGCTTCCAGCAGCTCCTGAACGCCCCGGGCCGGGGCTGTCAGCGCAGGGATGCAGCCCCTCCTCGTCCCTCGCGGCACCGGGGCCGCGGCCGGCGNCGGGCTGCCGAGGCCGCCCGGCCGCGGGTCCCACCTGAGGGAGGTGCGGGGGACGGGGCTGTGTCGCGGGAGGGCCGGGAAGGTGAGGAACGCATCCGCTGTTTGTTTGTTTCTTGTTTGTCTGTCTCTAAACCCCATCCCTGCAACAAAAGGGGACTCTGGGCGGAACTATGGATCCGTCTGGCCGCGCATCCAGAGCGGAGCTCCGGTTGTCACCCGGCGGCTCCCGCCGGCCGCCCGGCCCTAGGTATGTCCGCAGAGCACTTCCCTCGGCTTTGGTCACGGTATTTCCAATTTTTCTCTTTTTCTTTTTTTTTTTTTTCTTTTTCTTTCTCTTTTTCTTTTTCTTTTTCTTTTTCTTTTTCTTCTTTCCTCTTCTCTTTCCCTCTTTTCTTTCCCTTTCCCTTTCCCTTTCCCTTTCCCCTTTTCATTTTCCTTTTCCTTTCTCTCTCTCATTATTTTTTCTTTTTTTCTCTCATTTTTCCTTTCCTTTTTCTATTTCTTGTTTTTTCTTTTCTTTTCTTGAATTTTCCCCCTTTTCTTCTTTTCTTTCTCCTTCATACCTGTGCGCACACAGAGACAAATCTAAACCCAACACAATCAAAGGGAGCTTTTAAAATGACTTTTTGGATCAGGCCTCAAGTTCTCTGCAGGGAGCAAGAATGGGAGCAGGCAGGATTTACATTTCATGGCTTTAAAAGAATCTGAAGTGCGGGGAACGGCGTTTGCCGAGGCTGAGTTTCACAAGTCTGTGTGGATGTGCCTCGGAATGTGTATATGATTAAGCTTAAAGCCCTCTTCTGTAAGAAAGCAGGCAGATTCCCTTTCCTGCAGCCTGAGCCTTGCTTCTCCAATTTTGAAACAAAACTTCTCTCCAAGGCCTTGGCAGTGGGATGTCACTGCTGAAGCGGATAGAAGCGGGGTGTTGGTGCTGTTTTCCAAAGCTGAGGTGTCTCCACTGCAAACAGCCCCTGCTCCCCCAAGCACTGAGAGCCTTGACAATAAAAATGAGCCCAAATTTGAACCAAAAACACCTACTATTTTTTTTTTTTTCCTTTCCCACCCCTTCCCCTCAACTCAACTGCTTTCAAACTCCCTGATGAAAGCATTTTAATATGTAGGAAGAGCTGTTGGAGTCTGCAATGCGATTCAGTGTTCTGTGGTGTAGTATGAACAGATTTTCCTTTCCGTAGGGTTTCCTCCTGCAAAGTCATTGTAGAGGAGGGAATTCTGTAAGATTAAATCTGGTTAAAATACTATCTTCATGTCACACCAGATATGGTCTCCAGACTGTGCACAGTCTTTCAGCTTCCTTTATTGTGAAATCCTTTTAAAATAGCACAGTATAGTGTAGAGAACTTATTGAAGTATAACTGTCTTACACCAACTCTGTCAGATAAAATGAAGGAAAGTGATCAGGCTTCTTAAATTAATAAATCTGCTTAGTGTCTCTGGTTGCCTTCATGCTCTCCTACTGTCTTTGACTCTTTCCTTATTAATAAACTGATAGTTAAATAAAGCTGCTAAGTGAAGCAATGCACCTTGTCTGTGGAAAAGGATTGGTGCCTCCTGTTCCAGGTCTGCTGTTCTGGGAATGGGTGTGAGTTGAGGGCCGGGATGGCCCCAGCAAAGACTAAAAGCAGGCTGACCACCTCAGCATCTAGATGCTCCTCAGGTGTGAGGCTTGAGTACCTGCTCCTCTCAGCCCCCTGCATTAATAGTAGGATGAATTAGCTGATTGGCATGAAAGGAGAGGTTGTCCTGAAGAAAATGACACCAAAGTCCACAGGAGTCATTTTTTTTCTAGAGATCCTGGGCCAGGTGCCAGGTATTGCATTTATGGAACCATCGTCCCCTTTCTCAAAAAAAAAAAAAATCAAAAACCCCACAAAAACAAACAAAAGAAAAACCACAAAAAGACAAAAAACCCAAACAAAAAACCAAACTCAAAACCTGAAAGAAAACAAACCAAAACAAAACAAAAAGGCAACATCTCTTTCAGTGGCATGTGGGGTCCCTTCAAGGAGGGGGTTCCTTCGAGGGGGACCTTTGGCTGGGATGTGGGACAGGGATCATTCAGTTGGCTCTGTATGTGCCTCCCACTTTTGTTTTCTGAGCTGCAGAGCTAATTTGGAATCAAAATGTTGGAAAAGTGCCTGTAGTTTGTCTTGCCTATTTTTTTTTTTAATTCAAGTCGATCGGGCTTGTGGTTTATTCTTGCTCTGATTATGCTGCACGGTTACAATAAATGCATCGAACTCAAGCATTCCTGCCGGCGCTCCACAGGAAATGTATGTGTATGCCTGTGCATGCACACTCAGGGAGAGAAAGCTGATTGTAAGGGACACAACAAAATATCCATATTTAAGAAATGTGGATTGACTCACTGACTTATCTCACTTATTGTACAAAGATTCACTCTATGTTGATTTTTTTTTTTAAATTAGATTTTAAATATGTGTTGACAGGATGAATTTGTACAGTGTGAGTAACTGCAGGGGGAAATGACAGCTCTGCTTTTGTTATTAAACTACTGTCTTGAAAATAATGGAGTGTGTACAAAAATTGATTATTATTTTGCCAATTACATTAGTGCAGCTAATAAAAATCATTAGGAAATACAGAAAGCTACACACTTTCAGATCTTAGAAACTGATATTCACTGGTGAGGCCAAAAGTATGTGTTTTTAAAGTAATTTGCCAGTAAGAATCTCCTGTTATTAATGTGAAGTAAATACTGGATGTGTGAGCTAGAAATGTTTCACTTCAAACTGTATTCATTTCTTCTTCACTCAGTCAGAGTTAATAAACAGTACAAGAGACTTTCTAAATTTAATTTAGGATTTGCATATAAAAGGTCCTATTCTGTACCATAGTGGCACAACAGACAGGCTTTATGACGTTAAATATTCCTTTTAATAACAGTTTATTTTAATATATTTACTAAATTAGGTACCCGAGAGAATCATCTACAACGGTGATGTGAAAATCCCTGTTACCTGAGGTCAAAAATAAAAGGTATGTTTTCCTTTTCATTAGCAATTTGCCATATTTCAGCAGGGGTGGTAATTTCACTGCTTTATTTTCTGCCGCTATGATGCTTTTTGCTCAGCCCTGGGGAGCCGGTGACAGGCTGTGGTGCAGTTTCCTGGGCTTTTGGGTGAGGCTGATTTCAGGTGCCTACAAGAACCACTTGCAGTGATGGGGCTTTGTAGTTTTGTCAGCCAGGCAGCTCTCCCGTGTCCCACACCTCATATATAATCCTTTGCAAATGTTTTCTTTCTTTTTCTTCAAATGCTGGCGTTCAGACATCAGCTACGGGGATTAAGGATGGGTCTTCTGAAGATCTCCCTCAGATCTTGATAAAAATCATGAGTCTGTGTTAGATGACTTCAGTGCTTACAAATTACAATAGAGTTTAATTCACAGCACTGCTTTCCTCTGGAAATTCATGTTCATTCAATCTGTCAACATTGACTAAAAAATATGCCGCTAATGAAAACGTGGGAATTAAAACTTTCAATCCCTTCCCCTGCTAGACTCAAGCAGGCACTTTATTTTTTTTTTTCCCGTGGAATCTGACTTTTATTATTGACCTTGACTATAAAAATACTAAGTGGGTTAAATGAGCACCAAGGTTGCAATGACAGATTCCTGTGTGAATTTTTTTTATGAAACCTTCTATTTTAGTTAAGAACACAGGCTGCCATACAGCCTGCCATGCTTTGATCAACGGTTAAGTGCTGTTAGAAGCAGCTGAGTTTTATTAGTTCATGGAATTAAGCTTGTTTCAATATTCGATTTATTTTTTATCTTTTAAAAGAAATGTAAATAATAAATTAAAATAATAGATTTGTTTGTTAACTTTGTTAGGAAATTTAAGTCACAGATTTATTATTTAAAATTTAAGTAAGGATGGGGAGGATGCAATTGGTGCTCTAGCCTGTACATTAAATGGAACTGAGAGGAGTTTTTGATGGTGTCTGGGCTGTAGGAATAGGTTTCTCAAGGAGCACTACAAGACCTTCATTTTAAGCCTGATGCTCCTCTACCCTGAGGAACACCCTGGATAAGGTTTTGCCCACATTGCATTTTTATTTCTATTTTTCACCACTGTAAATGAGGGGGAAACCAGAACACTTATTTTATTTTGTGAAAACTTAGAGTGCAATATGCTTTTTTTTTGCAAAAACAGAGCCAAGTTGCTATCAGCTGAAGTAAATACAAGAAGTGTGTATTTTAATTGCAAAGGTGCAGCATGTGTTTCATCAACTTGCTCCTAAGGAAACATTTCTAATTTCAAAATCCCATAGAAAAATCTGCCATGTTTCCTATAATTCATATATGTAACTATTAGATTTCTATAAATTAGTGATATTTATTCTTTTCATCCATATAATAAAAAAGGAAATCTTTTTCCCTTATTGACACTTGTGATCTCAAGACTTGCTTAGCCTACTGTTCTCTGAGACAATTCCTTGTGTCTTCCTTCAGTATTTTGTGGTTATATTTTCTTGAATTATAGAAAAAAAATAAAACCCAACAAAACAACCAGCAGCAAAATCTGTTAGTTTTAAGTAAATAGCTCTTGGGTCTTGGAAGAGTTAACAAACTTTTACGGCAAGGTTCAGGCAGTTCTGACCCCTATGGTAATATTTCATCTAAGGTTACTGTTGGGAGAGAAATCAAATTTCAGCTGTGAACATGATTGACAGGTGAAAGCAAGAGAGAGAAAGACATCTGGTCAGATGGGGAATTTGGGCAGGAGAAGGACAATTCAGGGAAGTGTCTCTGTGATATTAGGAATAATAAGCTTAGATATGAAAACTCCTATCCTCCACGCTGTCTGGAGGGGAGCTCACTTGTTATTCATGGAGGTGGCTTGGCTGGGGGAATTTAAGACCGTACATTTATAGTAGTGGACAGTAGTCTCCATGGTCTGACTTACTAACTTGGCTCCTTTGAAGGAATTATGTTATTTCTGGCCAACTTTTAGGATCTCAAGGCCATTTATTTCATGACTGTGACTGGAATATTTGGTGGTGGCTGGTTGAGAGGTTCTCACCATGATGTCCCTGGCAGGTCAGGCAGCAGCAGGGGTGGTGGAGGCCAGTGCTGGTGTCGCTCCATGTCCTCCCACTTCTGAGAGCTTTCAGAGTAAGCACTGCAGGATGAATTTTGTGTTTATGATATACACTGTTATACCGGCAACAAAATTAGTTTCTACCCCATAAAATACCACGAAGGGCCCATTGTGGTGTTTTACAAAGCAACTGTTATTTTCTGAGGGCTGTGTTTTGTCTTATTCCAGCTCCCAGCAGCACCAGCTAAGGTCCCTTACAACACATACATAACCCCAGCTGTATTTCACTGTGCTTCAGTGTATTTTATTTCGTGCAGAAGAGATTTTCCATCCTCCAATGTCATGGAAGCAACAGGAATAAAATATCCCTCTATTTCCTGATCAGCATGATGATGTTGGAAAGTAGAATTTGCTTCTGACATAAAAAATGTAGCCAGGTTTTTTCTTAAAAAGGGCAAGAAAAAAATTCTGTTGGATTTTATTGCTGTGTGTAACGATGTTTCGGTTTTCAAAGATGCTTTGAAGGACTTTTTTAGAGCTCCAAGGGCAGGTTGAGACAATGATGGACCCTGGGATCTAAACTGCATCCTACCTATATCCCAGGTGAGAGGAGAGATCCTGGGGGGCTTCTGGCCCCACTGAAGCCTTTGGTAAAATCTCCCTTGAATTCCTGGGGCTCACACTTCCACCACAATGGAATACCTACAGGGGAGGTTTTACTAATAAAAAGCAAAATCTGAACTCGTACAGAGGTAGCTGAGCTGTGAATTCCCAGGATGGATGTTCTTATTTGGGAGTAAGGGTGGATTTTCCCCTTCCCCCAATACAGCTAAGCTGCTTTCAAAATAAAATAAATTAACCAGGAAAATCCACTCTTATTCTAGAGTAGGAGTGTCCACCCAGGCAATGAATAACACTGCAGTATGCTTTATTTCCTAATTTCCCCATATGGATGAGACCTAAACTAAGGGGAGAATAAGGAGCAGTAAAGAACAGAAATGTATTTTCTGTTCCTTTTCCAGTTTGCCTCTAAGACCTTTCACACAGGGGAAATCACAGTGCTCAGAAAATACACATTTACTTACTTTTCACTGGTATTCCTGCATTTGCACATGCATTTTTAAAAGGGATTTGTGTTTTGTGCAAGGCCTTTCGCATTCTCATACTATTCACGTGTGTTTTTGATGTGCAGTTGAGCCTGTCTGTTCATGACATCATTTCTCTTCTCATGGCCATGGCTTGTGGTATCAAACTACCCAAGTTCACTGCAAATTAGATCTTGTTTTTATTCCTAGACCGAACATCTGATAAAGTTGAAAATTAAAGCTAAGAACTGCAAAAACAATCAAATTTTTTTGTGCATGAGTGAGTTATTTTTAACTTTACGTTGTTGAATTAACACTCCCTGTAAAATGTCTTTATTTTCCGAGGCTGATATCAAGATAACTTCCATGAAATATTATTGGCAAACTTCCCGCAGCAGTCAATGGGAGCCTTGTATGTGTTTTTCAAGCAGATGTGCTGTATTAAGCCTAAATGAGAATCTTTTTTTATCAAATGGGATGCAATATGTTATTCTTGATTAAAAAATTCAGAGTAACCTCTCCCCCTCCCTTTCCTCTCTCCAAACATATTTAGTACAATTTACAGATCATTTTACATAGGTAAAAAATAAGTTCTTGAGTGTTTTAAAAACCCCAGGATTTTACTGTGCCTCAAATGCCTTTCTAGCTCATTCCTGTGAATTTGAAGTATGAAAATGTCTCAAATCTTTATGAGTGAAGAGAAAGTATATGCCATCTGTAACAGCTTTTACTCCCCTAAAATTCTCAGGAAAGTCAATTTAATACTTTTCCCTGTATTTAGAGTGAGCTCTAAAATATTTTCTCATGATGTAGTTCTTGCTGTTGTTTAGTTCTAATAAAAGATTTTAAGTGCTAAAAAAAATATAAAAAAGTAATATTTTTAACATCTCTCCTGGTTTTCTAATTTGTGCCACTTACCAAATGATTCGCACTGTACCAAAATACAGGAGATTGATGAGACAGGAAAAGTACTGATTTAACATCCTACATATAAAATTACTTCTCAGGCTCCACATATAGTCACAATGTTTAGAGAGTGAAGAAAACGGGAGCTGGGAGTCATAGTCTGACTCACTTGTGAGACTTTGACCCACTTATTTGATTCTAGATTCAGCAAAATACTGAAGCACTTTAAACTTCTTATCTGAGGTTTCTTCTAAAGGTCTGTTACCGTTGATCTCTGTATCTCAGTTTACACAGTTACAAACCCAGATAATTAATTCTTACCTTCTAGGCTTTTGTGGGAGTTAAAAAATAGCTGTAATGTTCCTTGAAGCCCTTTAATGAAAACTGGTTTATTGAAGTACTTGTCATTTACCTTTCTTCATACTCTGGGATGAGAAATCACTGGTGTTGCTCCAGTCCCACGCATCATTTCTACTGGGATGGGAATTTAGTCTCCTGAGTGCACTGGGCCCGGATTGTGAAAATCAGGTGCTTTGGGGGCTGGTCATTTTCTGAATTACACATAACTTTACCCTGATTTTGAACGTGCCAAAATGTAGGCAAAATCAGTTATGTGCCCCCTCTCTCTCTTAAAGACAATATATCTTTAATAGCTCTATGTACAGAATAGCTCCTGTGCACCTGCAAGGCATGAAGAGGTCACACTGTCCTTGTAATTCCTCCCCTTCCTGCCATTACCTTTTTTTCCCAAGGTTTGAGCCATTATCATTCAGCAGTTGTGCAGCTTTTCTTTTCTTCCATCCCCAAATTATTATTGTTTCCCTCCTACCTTCTACCCCTCCCGAACCATTATGGAATCCTCAGCTGTAAATTTGCTAACCATAAAGATTTTTGCTTGAAATGTTTTGAAAATGCTGTGAGAAAAAAAAAAAAAGAAAAAGAAAAGAAAGCCTATGAACAACACGCTGTGCTATGCTCCAGCATTGCACTTCTGTGGGAAAGATAATAAAGATATTAGCACTCATATAATTTCAGATAGGAATGAAACCAGACATGAAAGAAACACTAGCTCCAGCTGTTGAGTGGGAATCAAACTAGCTATGGGAATTACAGGTATTGTCACCGGAGACAGCCTGACTTCTGAGAAATGACCTCAGGTGTAGGAGCTTGCTGTGGCCCCTTGCAGATATTAACACCTAATTAACAATCTGCAAGAGCATCCTACATCTTAATCACCAGTGAGGTGAGAATGACAATCACAAGGAGGAGAAGGAGAAGGGAAATGGTAATTTTTCCTCTGCACGCATCATCTAATAACCATGGTTATTCAGATGCAGCTAAATGCGATTTCCTTTTAGTCATTTCTGTCTATTGGAAGGCACAGTAAGTTCATTTGCTGCAGGTAGGCAGCGGAGGTGAGAATTGAATTGATCTGAGATACTCTGAAAAATTGACCCTGAGGTCATTCCTAGTTTAAATCGGGAAGTAAGGCTGAGCTCATGTCTTCCCTTTCTTCTCTCCCCTCTCCCTACTCTTCCTCTTTTTGTGTTTTCAGGCATATTAGTCTGTACGGTGTGTAATTACTTAAACATACTCGGGCGGTGGGGAAACCTTGTTCCCTCAAAGTTAATCAAAATAAAGAGAGCTTTTGTTAGCAGTGATAGGTAATTAAATCTGGGCTCGGCGTTGTGCGGGGCCTTTGTGCCGGGTTATTGACGGCAGAGCCGCGCTGCCCAGCCCTTCTGCGGCCGCACAGCCTGGAGCAGGACGCAGGATTCAGACCCAGGCTGCATTTAGGGAAGGGGGTGTGAGGGCCTGGAGACCTTAACAGGGCCAGGCTGTAAAGGAGAGGGGTGCATGGCAGCGCATCCTGAGTCTCCCAGAGGAAGAGCGATTTCCCTGGGGAGATGTGCACGTGTCGAAGAGGAGAAAATCAGAGGTGGCACTTCTCCTGCCTGTCTGCAACCTTCTGGCTGTGGTTTTAGCCTGCAACAGCTCTAAGTGTGGATAGGAGCAACCTACTAACCCGATTTCAGCTCCAGTGTAGACACCTAGGGCCAAATTCTGCTCCTTTATTACCTGGTGTAAATGCTCAGGAGCATGGGGAAGCTGATGGAGAGGCTCCAGGCTTAGTCCCATGACAGAGGGCTGGTGCTAGTAAAAAGCAAGCAAGCAAGTGAAACAAGGACCAGATTTATTTGGTGTCACCAAAGCCAAGGCAGGAGTAACCTCCTCGGGACCTGTGGTGATGTTCCAGCTTGCCTCTGTGTCACTTGGGCAGGATCTAATGGAGTTGCAATGTAATGCCTTTTAACGGATGCTTTTATGTGTGCTCCCAAACAGCTTCCACTTTCAAACGTCTTTACAAGAGAGTTCAAATGAGAGGGAATGAGGAATAAGCACATTTTGTAGTTCTCATTCTGCAGTGGCTCTACCCATGTCACTCCCTTGCTGTGCTCAGGAAGAAACTCTCTCCATATTACTTGGACCCAAATTATATTCTAATAAGGAGAGAACGCCAAAGTGAAGACAGCATTATATTAACCACTCAGCTTCCATGGAAACTCCCATCATTTTCTTTCCCATGACAAGAGATAATCTCTGTGGTTTTTGTTATGCTCACTTCTTCGACTCCTTTAGCTTTGTTTTCATGTGTTGGCCTTGCACTAAAAAATATAACTTGGCATCTCATGTCTTCTCAGCTAAAAAGGTATCAGTTCCTGGACTTAATGTCAGCTGTACCCAGATCAAAGGCAAGAAACATAAAAGTTGACATATATTATTTATTTCATGGTTTACATCAATGATGCTTCTCTCTATCCTTTTTTGTTACTATTGCTGATGTTTTGCCCATAATGTTGCGCTCACTTCTCAAAAGTGTTTGTCCCCTACAGACAAATATTCATATTAATGTAATCCATCAGCAGCTAACAAATGCCAGCTCACTTCAGCATTTCCTGCACATCCAAAAATCCCATTGTTTTTGCAGGACTTGGGTGTGCAAAGAATGCAGGACCGGGCTCAGGGGTGGAATTTCGGAGCTGGAGAATATCTCCCTCAGCCCCAGCAGCCCGGGGCTGGCTGGAGCAGCAGCCTGGGGCGCTGGAGCAGGGAGTGGGAGAAGCTGTATTCCCTCCCTTCATTGTGAGCTGCTGCAGAGGCAAGACGAATGTCAGGCTTTGAGGGGAGCAAAAGCTCTAAACAGACTTCTTTTTTTTTTTTTTTCCCAGTAGTTTGGTGAGTTTTTTCCCTCTACCTTTCACCATCTTTCTTGCTTGCCTCCGGAGTCCTGAGTGAGTAATACAGGGTCTGTCTTACAACTGTGTCCAGAAAACCATCTGAGATACGTCAGAAATGTTGCTCCAACCTGTGTTTCCCTCTGACTGCTCCGTTTAGTGTAAAACTTTCCTTTTTTTCTCTCCTTGTCAACAATTGTGGCAGGTTTTACTTCCTGAGTTACAGAACCAGCTGAAATGCTGAGTCTGATCTTGCCCCCTACCCTCCTCCGAGCTATTCTTTTCCACAATGAAAGTAATAATGCTTGAGAACCATCCTTGGCTTTTTTTGTTTTGTTTTCTTTTCTTTTGTTAAGTTTGGTTTTATTTTAAAGCTTGCTGACAATTGTTCATTCTAGCAAAGAAGTCCTGGGAGGGTCCAGCCCCTCTGCACAGCCGGCAGGAGTAATTTGCAGTGCTCCTTGGAGCTCAGCTATTCAGCCAATGTGTGTCGCTTTACTATTTCTTTAAAATTTAATTGGGATCAGGCAATCAAGTGTCTCCAAATTTTTTGCTCTTCAGGCTGCAATAAAGCCACTTATAATTTATAATCAAAGTTTGGTATCGTTAAACTAAACTGTAAAACCTACTTCAGGGCTTCAGTCGTAAAATAAGTATACAATAAATATTGCAGTGGGGCTTGAGTAGCACAGCTCTAACAACAGCACGTGAATGGATATACACACACACATATTTCACACTTTTTTTTTTGTGTGTGCGTGCATACGTTTAGTTCCAGAGGTAAGAAAGATATAAATAATAGATAACTGACATGTATTCTTTCTTTGAAGGATTGAAGCTAAGATAGATTTATAGCCAGAGTAGTTAATTTAAATGCAAAATGAAATGTTAATTCATTAAAGTCATTTATGCATCAACATTATTTTTATGTCTTTATTTATATTTTTCCTGTAATATGCAGCAATGTAGTATTCATCCTGGGTTTTTTTTTCTGTCTGTTGACTGTACTGCTCCTTTGCTTAGGTTTTTTTCTAACAAGGCAGCTCATTTAGAAAGAAATGTTTATGTGAAGTGCTTGTCAGTTGGCATTTTTACTGGTGTGCTAACCCAAAGGTAAAATATAAAGGCACGTCTTTTCCTTGCTGGCTTGTTGCTACTAGAAGGGTTCCTCCCTTGTTAGCTTGATAAATAATTTTACTAGCGGGAATCTGCTGAATTTTTATGCTTGCTGTCTATTTTCTGCTTGCTGCAAATAAATTCCAGCACTCAGAGGGCACTAAAACTCCAAACACATGGTATTTTCCCATTTTGTTGCTGGTTGCCTAAAATATTTATTTCATCTTGTGTTTTTAATTAAATCTCTTTTTTTTTTGAAAAAAGTGTAAGAAAAAAAATCCCTCAAGTTATACAATTATTTCCAAATGAATGTTTTAGTCTGAATTGTACCTAATATAAAGTCTTGAGTTTAAATAATACATTATCACAGGTACACTAAATGGATAATGTTAAATCAGTCATTACTCCAACCATCTAATGGTTTTCAGATTAAGTGCAAGGATTATTTATTGATATATTATCCCTTTAAGCATTTCTTGCAATTTATTATATACTTCTAGTTTTCCCACTTTGCAATCAAGAAAATTAATTTAATTTGCCATTTAAAAAAATCACGTTTGGAAACGGAATGCACCAAAAAGCTTTAGATTATGGGTTATCATGGCATGTATGGCAGAAAAAAGTTTGCAGGAAAATAAACAGGGAAGGCTAAAGTGGAAGAGCAATTGGTTCATGTTTTTACTTAAAAAAAAAAAAAAGGCATTTTAAAATTTAATTTAATTCAAGAAAATCTCTGCTTCCTCCACCATTGCAAACTCCGCTTGTCAGAGGGTGTTTGTCACTGTCACACATCTGGAGACTCGCTGCTCCTTGGCAGCGCATCACTCGTGTCCCACGTGCCCTGCCCGGGTTCCGGGGCTGCCTTTTGCGGGGCTTTCCTCCCGCAGTGCCCGCGTTCAGAGCTGTCCGGGCCAGGCGCTCCTGCGGGCTGCTGTGGCTGCTGTCAGGGGAACAGATTGCTTCACTCCCGCAGGGTCCCTCGCTGTGCCTGCCGTGGAGCAGGGCCGCCTCTCCCCAAAGCTGCAGGGATGCAGCCAGCATCGATTCTGCGCGCACCTGCCGGTCAGGGAGTGAGCAGGGAAAGGACCTGCATGCAGGCTGGCGCTGCTGCCCGGCCCATGCCCACGCCATCCCTTCCAAGAGAGGGGATGCAGGGGAGCCAAGCAGGAGGCCCTGTTCAGACTTTCCCTCAAACAGCAAAGAGACAGGTATCTTTGAAGATGGCAGGCAAATCCGCACTGAATTTTAGAATTATTTGCATATTTTTAGGACAATTTATCTAAAAGCAACCCTCGAACTTTGGCCCAAATTCCTGCGTTCCTACACCAGCCACCCTCCCATCCATTTGCTAATTTCCATAAGAATTCGGTGATGGATCTGAGCAGTGTAAGCACATGCTGCTGCCTGGCTGCCCTGCAGACATCAGCCTCTTCACTTACACGAGCACATCCCAGATCAAGTAATTGGCTGGTGGGAAGAACTGATGCACCAGCCCTGAGCAGATAAAGGAAAAGCTTGTGCAGTGGGGCGAGCTACCCTTGGGGGCTCGGCCAAATAAAATCCTGAGTGAAACAGAGTTACGAGGAATCTCGGGAGGGGATGTAATGCACCCCTTTGCCGTGAGGCAGGGTCAGGCGGGCTTGCATTATCCCGGGGGGTGTTTGCATGCCCCGTCGTTTAAAACCCCCATGGAGAGCGTGACACGTCCTTGGAGCCTCCCTGGCAGACCTTCCCCACCGGCCAATCTCAAAAGCGTCTCTCCTTGTCTAACCCACAGCTCAGGTCCCTCACATCCCCGCAGCAGGGACAGCCCACTCCTTTCCTCTTTGCTCTGACCCTTTGCGTATTTGAAGGCTGTTGTTATGGCTTGCAGCAGTGTCCTTTTCTCTAGACTAAACAGCTCCACGTTTTCCAGTCTTTCTTCATAGGTTATGGCCATGACATTGTTATTTAATATCTTGTCTGAAGAGTCTGCATACAGTAAACTTGCTGGAATTCAATTTACCTGTGTTGAAAAGGACTGTGAGGATGCTGCCTGGAGGCTTTACAGCGTCTGAAAGGGGAATAATTTAATTCTTACTCTGATATTCTGTCTTCTGCGGGATGGAGGCTATAGAGCATTTCTTTACCTGGGAGTGTTAATTGCAGCCTCCCCACGAATTTACGCCGGTAACAGGAATATTGTAGTGCAACATGCAGCCAGAGTGTAATGACAGGCTTTAGGAAACATGTTTTAATATTTTATAATTTTATATATGAAAGTAAGAATGGGAGATAGGATTCAGCCTCTGTGGTTGTAGGTAACACCTCAGCATGTTCAAGGTGCTACTTGCATAATCTGTCCCACAGGTTTAATGGATTTCAAAAGCAGCTGAGCAGCTACAGCCATCTGCACACGACCTTTCCCTCTGCTGGTCTTGTGGCTCAGTTCCAGTTTGGGTAGATTCAGATTTTCCATTGTGACAGGAGGAGGTTTGCCCCAAAATGCCGCAGGTGAAGGTGAACCGAAGAGGATTTCTTGGCCATCTGAGTGGACTCTGCTCTTGGCTCTAAGTTGGTTTTTTAAAAGTTGAAAAATACAATTTCTGGTTTTTCAGCAAAGATTCTCTTCACTCCTTGGAGAAAAAAAAAAAAAAAAAAAGAAAAAAGAGGGGAAACAGAACCTGCTAATTCTGTTTCTCTCGTTGACTTCCAGTGTCTTGCCTGGGAGGATGGTAGAGAGATATGCTGGAGCAACCCAAAAGTATTTACTTATGGGTAAATATTCCCCAGGGACTTTTCTTCTCAGATGTGCTGGCACAAATTGCTCTGCAGTGGGATTAATCTGCATGGCAGAATACCAGACAGCATCTCCTGGAGGTGGATTTAAGTTTTGTAGGATTTTGGCTTCCTAACTGAAGTCTTAACCAAAACCTGTCTTGAAAAGTGCTAACAGATATGCACACACTGCCACGCCACTCGGACAGATCAGGTACCAAGTCTGGAATAAAATTTGACAGATTTTGAAGGGTGATAGTTGGGGTGTTCATACTCATAATATAATTTTATGAGGGGGAGATAAGAGTTTTTTTATGATAAAAATATCTCTTTCTTCTTTGAGGTTCTACATCTGCTTTGCATTGTATACATCCCCTTTCTTTTAAAACTGCTTTGGACTTCCATGTGCCCCCAGTGATCACCTCATCAACTTAAAAAGTTGTCTTATCTAACAGTACAAACTTTCTGTACACAATGAGAGTGTATTTAGAACCAGGGAAAGCAGCAACCAAGTCAAGTAAATATTTTAACCCAAGATTTTTTTAGCTCTAAAGGAAGATCTTATTGAGAAATATTCACAGAACTCTGTTATGTAGGAAGTAAAATGAATGACCTTAAGCCATTGGCTCAAGTCATAGATATAACAGCAGAAGAGAATATATATCCTTCCGTCCTTAAAGAATAGAGTTGGGGACCAATTCTTACCATGGGAAAGAAGAGCAAGGGAAATATATTGTCTTCCTTTCAGTAGTTCATTTTTCTTTGCAAAGTGATTAATGCATTACTATAGCAAATTTATTGTATAGCCTGATTACCATTGCCTAATAAATCTAAACAACTGTGACTGTCATGGTGATAAGGCTGGCATGATTTTGTCTCTTAAAAAAAGGTTTATAAGTTAAGCTTAACTTCTAGCTTTCTGTATTTCTGGGATAAAATTTATTTTGGCCATTACAGCTCTATCTGTTTGAAACTGGACCAAAAGGAAATAAGTTTTTCAAAAGGATGGTATATTATAGGAAGAGTTTTACCTTCACTCAATTTGCAAAAGAAAGTGAACATCAGCATTAAAATGGAAATGAAGTTTAGGAGAAAATAATAACTCAGTTGTTTAAAAAAGGTTTTAACATTTAAAAGGGACTTTGCAAATATCAAGGATGGACAACCCAATTAAATTAACTGCATTGTAGTCACAGCTGTTAACACCTCAGGCTCAGCTTTTCTCAGGCCACTGGAGTTTGCTGAGGGCTTGTCTATGTCTGGATGAGAGACTTCCAGGGAGCTGCAGGAAGAAGGGCTTGTGATAATGAGAGCCGTTTTCCTTGAATCACAGGGAAAGTGGTGCTCCAGTATTGGCGCTGTGGCTGTGCTGAACCAGACCCTGGGCAAGTGCTGGGGTTGAGAAAGGTCTCTTGGCCACACAGGCAGTTCCCACTGCCCATGCTCCGTTCCACTCTGCCACCTCAAACACGGAGATCAGTTATTTCTTTTTATCCTTCCCTCTCTCCGTGAACATGTGTGAAAGAGCTCTGTGCTGCAGTAGTTCACGACTGTTCTAGCTGAATGCTGTGGTGAGTGTCACTCTTGTGAGAGCACCCCACCTTTGGAGGGTGTGATGTGAGAAGAGACCAGGTTCCCAAGTGCAGGGATGTCCATTTAGACCCTTCTTTCCCCATCAGCCACAAGGTACCAGTGCAGGGCAGTAGCAGGACGTGTTAGTGGCAGGGGAGCTTCCATGGTCTGAGTTTTCTACTCTTTCCCTCTCCCAGGGCTCCTGCCCACCACCACCTCTCTCAGTGTCTCCCTCAGAGCAGATGCTTTTGCAGAAGCAGAGATCGCTCAGACAACTTTGTACATCTTGGACCACCATTGCTTTGTCTTCCTCCAGGTCTTCTGCACAAAAGTTGGGACCAAGGCAGGAAATGTGGCCTATTTAGTTGGTAGAAAACTCAGCTGTCACCTGAGCTGTAAATCGTAACTGCAAATGGCTTCCAAAAAGGTGCAGCTGAAATTTCTTGCATAGTTGTATGAATTTTGTAGTATAAATAAAGACCAGGAAAAGATCATGAACCTTCATACAGCCTTCAACTGAGGCCCATTGCAGCCAAATTCTGGGAACAATATATTTGGATTAGGAGCTAATCTAGAGTAAATTATTTGTTTGGAGTGAGGACATATGAAGGTGATAAAGGCAACAGTCTGTTCTCTAGCCTCTGAAGACTCTGTGTTGTCTCTGTGAAGGAGGTATCTTCATTTTCCATTGCTGACCACCTCCTGCCTCATTGGCACCTGCTTCCATGGGTGTATTCATGGTCATGGTGGGAAGGGACCTTCTGTGCACCTTGTGAGGTGTCTGGAAGACCTTTCACTTTCCATTACCTAGGAGACACCATTCCATTGACAGTTAGCAGTGATGTTTGATTTGGAATTGCAATACTGGAGTTTGGGTCTGGGGACATAAATCTAATGTCTCAAAAACCTCAAGGCTTGCATGCAGAGCTGGCAGTACCTGGTAGTTTACATTAAAAAAACGTTGAAGGTCTTTGTCTGATTTTATGCCCTTGAACTCCTGGAATTTTTTCCTTCTTTTACGTTTTTCCCCAGTTGCATTGTAGATTATCTTGAAGCCAGTAGAGTTCAAAAGGTCTCTATTTAGATATGAATTACTTCATTCAGGAATAAAGAAGGGAAAAAAAAAAAAGGAAGTTACTTGGTACAATCTGGTACAATCAAGTATCATGAAGGGGGAAAAAAAAGCCTTAAGCTTTTGCATAGGCTTTCAAGGGCTCAAAGGCTTCTTTTTTTCCCTGAGTATGTTGAACATCTTGAAAATAAACCAGGGTGTTTCAAAAGAGAAGATAGATGTGTCTGCTCAAATAGGCATTGCATTTGGAATTGGTGCCTCTGGTTGTTAAACAGAATCCTTGTTTAACGTCCTCATTAAGAACTGTGACTTACTACCAGTTTTATGAAGATCAAGTCATTTACTTTTAAAGTAAATTAAAGCAAATTTCTCTGTGGTGACAAGTCAATAAAACAATGGAAGGCTCAAGTTTTTCAATCACCCAACATCTGTTCCTTGTTTTCCTCTAGATGTAGATGCCCTGTGTGCAGCAATAGGTGAACAGAGTGAGAGCCAATAGCTGTAATAGGGGGGTTCTTTTGGAATTTTTTTTGTGGGTGGTATGGGTCGGCTTTTTTTTTTTTTTCCTTTGCTTGTTTGCTTAACGCCATAAGCTCTGTCCACTTTTGGAAAGGGTAATTTTGTAGTTTCCCATGGCAGCATGTTCAGAGCTCTGCTGACACGTGAGTGGTGACGGCTGATGGCCCTGACGCTGCATTTCTCTGCTGGAAGCACAGTAAGCTGTTGCAGGGGAGTGTAAGTGGTGAACCACTTCTTGGAAGCCCAGTCAGCACAAATGAGACCCCTTCTTTTGTCCGAGCCACCCACAGCAGCAGCAGACACCTCTGATCACCGAGGGATGATCTCCGAGCCCTGGTGGGAACTAGGTTATATAAAAACCTCACTGAAACCACTTCCATGCCGTAGCTGCACGTAACCTCTTTGTCCTGAAATATTGCCTCAGAGAGAAGCCAGCAGATGAAACCCAAGGTATCAGGTCCATTTTACATTTCAACAAGTGCAGCATGCGAACAGCACGGTGTTTGTTTTAAGGGTTCTGGAGGGTTTGGCATTTGCTGGTGTGAGAACTGGCTCCCTGCTGTGTGAAACGTTCACATGTGGATTTGTGCTGTGTGGGAAACGCTGGCAGAGTGGAAAAGAGAGGGGAAGCTCTGCTGGGAAAGTAAGAGGGGGCTGAATATTATTCACTTGGGGCACAAGTCTTTTCCTAATTCCTCTTGAGAGGGTAGTTTGTCTTGGACAGGATAGCACTGACTTTTGGAACGGTTGAGGAGGACAGGAAGTCATTACTGGATTCATATGAAAATTAGGGAGCTCAAGATCATTTTAGACACTTTAAAAAATGTCAGTAAAGGTCCAGAGGCCTTTGCTGCTGGAACTATCCCACCCTTTGAAATCTGCCAGCTCTCTCACACATGGTAATGGACCCCATCTTCTGAGGTGTAGGCACGTCTTTTATCTCATGGTGTCTTCTTCTGAGCCCTCAGGTTGAAGACATTTGGTGGGAGTGGTTTTGCCCTCATTCAGACTTTTTAGGGGGCAGGAAACGGGCTGCTGTGCTTTATGGGAAATGAGTAATTAGGTCTCAAATTCAAGCTACCTGGCTGTGGGAATCAGGAAACTTCTCCTCCGAGTTTTTCTAGAAAAGAACTGACAAATACTTTGCATGCTTCTGTGATGCTACACTAGATTTTAACATACAGAAGCACATAGATTTATCGAGCAGTTCTGAAATCTCTGTTTTGTCCAAAGGATGAACAATGTAATTACCATAATAAAAACCCACAAAAAACTCCAACCAACCAACCAACCAACTAGAACTGAAACCCCAAACTTGATGAGTTTTGGATGATAAAAGGAATGGTAACATTTAATCCATCCCAAAAATGTTTTGATAATTGCTGCTTATCTGCAGCTTAATAACTGAATATGGGAAAGTATAAATTTAAGTAGCTTTCCCTGCTTTCTCGTTGTCCACATGAAGTGATGCTGCACTCAGTCAAAGGAGGAAGCAGATAAGCCAACCAGCCAAGATGCAGCTTTCTGGGGTATGAGCTGTCATGACATGGAAGTTCCTGCTCAACCCCTTCTTTTCCATGGTTTCAGTGGGCTTTGGAAGGATCTGTGATCGTCACAGATGGACTTGGACTCATGACATGCGGGAGATGTGCACCCAAAGGCAAGGCACAGATATATCTTTGTAGGAAGTGTTTCCTGGGAGCACTGACCCATGGTGATCTGCAGCCAGCACAGGGAAGGAGCCTACTGTGGGAAGGGTCATGGACCACTACAGGAACAGCCCTGCTGCTCCCAGTGGGGACATCTTGGCAGCTTCTTGCACCAGGGCTCTGGCAGCACTGAGGTCAGATCTTTTTAAGGAAGCTCATTTAAAACTGAGAGCTTGTGTTTTATTTTTTAAGTGTCATGGTGGTTTTATTTTTTTAAGTGTCACGGTGGTTTTTAGATGTCAAGAGAAACCAAGGAGATCAGGCCATCCAGGGCCAGCTTCCTTCCTTGTGTTGATGATTGATGGAGGTGAATTACCAAGTGCAGCACAGACTGATCTTAACGCAGAGCTCTGTCTTCCACCTAAAGCCATCGGCCCCAATCATTCCTGCCATGAAATGTCCTGGAAGAGGTCAGAAAGATCTCCCTGCATTGTGACAACAAGGTGTTGTAGCAACAGCTGCCAGGTTGCCAAATCCTTACTGCCATTTTTACTACTACATTTTATTTGTTTGGCAGGGCCAGAGGTAAGGACATACATCCTCACTTTGACCCTGGCATCTCCAGGTCGTATTGCTCTCTATCTCTTCCCTTCTTCTTACTTTTAGTCATGTAGACAGAAGGAAACTGTGTAAAGACCTCAGAGTCAGCCCTGCCCACTGCACTCTGCTCCTTCCATTTCTCCTTTCAGGATTAAATCAAACATTCACCAAACCCAGTGAAAAATCTTCTTGTGACTTTGGTGGTGGTTGTTCTGAACTCTTACCAAAACCATAGAAGTGTCTTAAAGCACAAATGGGTATCCCTCAAAGGTAACCCTGTTTTGTGAACATCTCCTGCTGCATGAGGAGCACTCTCCATTTCTCTGGGATTCAGGGGGAGGGTTGGTGCCCAGCTCCTCCTGGGAGCTGCTCAACCCTGGGCAGGATGGGACCACCTGCAGGGCTAGTTCCGAAATCCATTCGTGTAACTGTTTGAATTCCCAGGTCATACAGTTTATCTAGAGATCTACTCAGATGTAAGTGTGAAATAATAGTGCTTTGCATTTCCTGGGTGTCTTTCATCTTTCCAAATGTTTATTAAATAGCCACGAAAACAGCCCTGTGAGGCAGATAAGAGCTGGATGGATCTGGCTCCTTTCACGAACCAGTGGAACCCAGCAGTTGTCTGGCTCTGAAACAACACTGCCCCCAGTTTGGGGCAGAATAGGAAGTGGATAACAAACATGTATCTTGTTGAGGGTGCAGAGAGGGTTTAGTTAGGTAAAATTTAATTACCTGCACTGGAGCTTGGCTAGAAAGCTGAGGCTCACCTCCCTCCTCTCATTGCTTTCACTGTGCAGTCAGTAACTCCATCAGGTTCTCTTCCTGTTTGAAGTCTGATCTTGCACCTGGTTCTGGCTTGAGTGGACGCTGAACTCAGATCAGGGGGCCCTTTCTGGAGCTCTGCACCTGTCCCTTTCCCACAAATATTTGCCCCTGTGCCTTTTTTTCTGACAAAGTTTTTACTTTGAGATTCCCTCTCTGATGTCTCCAGGGCACTCGGAGATGCACAGCACGAATTCTCTTTTGTTTGCCTTTGCAGCATGTTACTCTAGAGCATAAAATGCTGAAGCTAGAACTCAGATTTTCTCTATTTTGTGTTAATGCTTTTTATTAAATCTCCAGACTCTCTTTAAAGCTTCACAGAGAGCAATTTATTGTAAAGCTACATGTACTGTATTTTATGTCCAGTGTAATTGCTTGTTTCATCTAATTCAGATTATACTGACATATAAGAAAGACAAGATAAGAAAAGATGAATTATCAATCAAGAATGTTTTGGAATTAAGATTTTAAATGTACTTTCCAGATATATGTGTAATATTTAGAAACAGATCTGAAAAGAATTGTGTGATGTGCTTTAATCAAATTTGAAAAGAAAATAACCAATACATCAAATGTTAGAAAGGAATTGACCAATAAGTCAAATCTGGAAATGAACATGATGTATAAATCAGGTTTAAAAAAGCAGACAACCAGGATGTCAAGTTCACAGTGTGTTTATTAAAGTAAGAAATTGCTTGGATGTGGCTGAATCTGTGGGCTACAATCATGCAATTAAATACTTGAAATCCTTCAATAGTAAGTTATATGTGCAGGTGTACACAGACACAGGTGCCTCTCTACGTGTACACAAAATAAGCACAAATATTCCTTTGCAGTGCTTTCAGCCACACTAACAGCATATGATATTCTAGGTGCACCCAGGATTTCAGTTTGAAATGTCTCCATTTCAATATTCTCATGTTACTGGACCTGAACACCTCAAGTTTCCAGATCTTTTATAAATAGTAATTGTAAGCGTAGCCCAGATTTTAAAAATGATGGGACATGCCTTGTTCTGAAAGCTTTCTGCTTTTGTTTTCTGATTCTAATTGTACACTGGATGCAACACGAACTCCTTTGGATGCTTCAAAGTATTTTGACAGACAGCTTGGGCTCAAAGCATATTTTCAAGATCAAGACTATAAAAATCTCACCATGGAAAAAATCATCATTTGCCTCACTGACTTTGATTTACATCTATGTTACAGAGCTATGAAATTTAAAATAAGATGATCTAAATTGTCCTATAATAATGTGGGCATGAACATATACTCCTGGTGGCAGAGTTTCCCTGTCACTGTACCAAATGAAATCTAGTTTTTAGTGCCAATCAGTTAGGCATCATTAACCCTTTAAGAATGTTATTAGCATTCTCACAAAGCTTTTCATCATGTAACAAATGTTTTCAGACTAAACTTCTCGAGGTCAAAGAATCCAAGCCAGAATGATTTAGGACCTTTTTGTCCTCTGCAATATTATGTATACACTCTCCATCACACCAAATATAAATTATTAGCAGTGGTTTTTAAAAGCTTGGAAAAATGTAGTATTTGAGTTAAAAAGCAGTCCTTCATAAGCTGTCCCCATGTGCTCCTCCCCCTCATCCCTTTTTTGCTGTATAGTAGAAAAATTGCTCTGTACATGCATCCTCCAGGATCCAGGAATGAAAATTGCTTTGCATTTGCTATTACATTATGGTGCTCTCCATTCTGTATTTTTTTTCTCAGTTCATGTTGTTCTTCTTGCAATAAGTGTATGTTTGAATTGAATTGAAGAGTAGCATATTAAAGAACTGGTTTTCATAGCTGTTTATGTCCTTTCATCCAAAGAAGTGTGAGAAAAGCAATCAAGGCTTCAGATTGACATGCTAAAGCAAGAACTATCAGAAAAAGCATCTTGCCGTTGGAGTGTGGAATATTTGCATACCCAGTGTGTTTGTATTAGATCAGACCAAACCAAGGTATTTATAGAACCAGCTTCAGCCTGTGGTCAGGCCTATAATGAACAACTGATTTAGTTTCAGGTAAAGTAATTATTAATCTGTTCCCCCCCCAACTTTATGCCTCTGAATGTGTCAAAATGTAGCATCTATAACCCTGACTCAGTGTATTATTCAGACTTTCCATCACTCTGTTTTTCAGCAGATGGCACCTAGGTGACTTGAAGTCTTATGAGTGGGATTTATGAAGTGAAATAGAGAAGCTTAAAAAGTAATTCCAGACACAGGAGGAAAAATTAGAAATTAATATCACTGTAGGAAATGGAAGCAGCCTCATGTGGAAGTGAAATTCTCAATTGGTAGCTTTTACATTAAAAGTGGTGTTTGATTTGTATTTATTGCAGTATAAATAATGTGATGCAGGCAGTAGTATTGTATTCAGTAATTTCTCTTGCAGGCATTTGGGATGAAATTCCCGTGAAAGACAAGTGAGTAAGGAGCTGTATGACTTCTACTCCTCTACTCACAGAGAGCACCGCGTCTTTCAGCTGGGATTTTGGGAAAGATGCTGCCTGTGCAGTTCAAGTAAAACATCCTGTGTTTTTTGGCTCAAAATAGCTCACGTTAAGGTTTTGCTGATGAATCGATGTGGCCCATAGAACAACCTGAATTACTCACAGAGACAATGTGAATGTGTGTGAACTCAGGCTGGGTAAACACTCAGTTTTAAGGGGAGGATGAGAACTTCGAAAATCAAGAGTGCAGTTCACATGAGTGGCTGAAAGATATATCTGAATGCTATTGATGAATTTAAGCAATATTTATAATAGATTTGCACAGCAGCAATAAAACAGGGACTAGTCTTCTCTGAAAAAGGGGCAGTGGCAGTGGTAGCATAAGGGATCAGCATCATGGGTTACAACACCTCCACTGCCTAAATTCAGTAGAAAAAAGTGCCGCATTTTGCTTAGGAGACAGTTTAAAGAACCACTTTCCTTCTCTGAGGTGCCTATCCCGTATGAATCCTGTGTCACCACTGAATACAGATTCATGGCCAGCTCCAGGTAATCTGTGCTTAGAGCCCTACAGAAATTCCCATGGGAATATGTTAATCTGGATTTGCTGTATGTGTGCTGGCACTGTGGTGCAGTGATGATTTTGAAAGAAAACACGGATATGGCAGGTGATTTGTTCTTTCAGTGCTAGCTCTGCAGGTTTTTTGGACCAAAATCCCCATGTAAGTACAAAATTAACTTGATCTCCAGCCTCTCTGATTTGAGTCAGACTCAGCTGTATGTGCCTAAGTACGGACTTAACACTTTAATGACTCAAGATCTAAGTTCACACCTTCCTAAGATTAATGCTCAAGAGTGAAGGGGTTATTTGTCTGTCCTAATGGAATCCTTTTTGGTATCACACATTTGACAGCTCTATGTAAATTCACAGTGGTGTATGAAATACTTTTCCCCATCATACACTGTCTTTGTCACTACCTTCTCTTAACCTTTATCTCAGTAGAAAAGAATATTTAGAAAAGCACACTTGAAAAATGGATGCTGAAAACACAGAAATTGTTTTAACTAAAACTTTTTGAGGCTTAAGGAACTTCAAAAAGAAATTTGGAATCATAAAAAAATCCTTCTTTTTGTTGTTGTTGTTGCTTGAAAAATGAAAGTAATGGCTTCAAAATATGTGCACTGAAGAGAGGCTTTTGTTCTGACAACCTGTACATCAAGTTTCAGCATTAGGGGGATTGAAATGGTAAAAGTTAGAATTTGATAAAACAAGCTTGGGGGTGGGGGGGGCCTTTCTCTAAAATATTCCTGCATGAAATATGAATCCAGAAAAAAAATCATGGAAATGGAGCGGATGTTTTTAACTGTATGGAACTGTTACGAAAATAATAGTGCAAGATGTGCTTTGAGATAATATAATGGCAGAAATTTTGCAGTTGTATTGTTACAGTCAGCCTATTTGCTGCAGTTCTATCGTGTTTAGGCATAGGAAAACAGAATTTCAACCCTTTCCCAGCACAGAGAAGAATATTTTTGAAGTTTGATTAGTTTGTTTTTTTCTTCAGATTTCCATTTTTGTACTCTTTCTACATTTCTTAAGCACTGTGACAACACCTGATGAAATGTAAAAGGCTTTTTAAAGTGCTTTTGGAAGTTTTCTGTGATATTTAATATCAGTGAGATGAAATACATTGCCACCAAAAAGCAGAACTGAAAGATCCTCGCTGCTATCGTGCAGGTCCTGCGTCCCAGGGCCTGGGACAGTGCATCTGTGGGACTCCAGCCAGAGAAGCAGGTTTGGGTTTGCGCGTGAGAAGTTTCTCATGAGGAGGCAGTACCTGAACATGGATGAGGAGAGCGTGGTTGGGGCTTGAAAATTTAGGGCAGGTGTTTGGAGAAGCAGAGCTGTGATGCTCAGCAGGAGCGTGGGGCTGGAGCAGGGATGAGGGGCAGCCCTGCTGCGAGCTGGGAAATCTCCCTCTTCGGACTGGTGCTGAACACTTGGGTGGGACAAAGGTCAGGGCACATCCCCCATCCTCCCCTCGGGTTGAAAAGGAGGAGCACAGAAAGTAAACCTGCTCTCCCTTCCAGGATGATCCAATCTGAGAGGTTGAGTCCTTCCCAAAGAGGGAAAGAGCAGAGCCTGAGTTTCAGGGGGGAGATGGAAGGGGCTGGAGCTGTCGGGGCGACAGCCATGTCCCCTTCTTCTCAAAGAGCTTAGCAAATCAAAATAGGGAAAGAAAAGCCTCCAGCAGCAGGGAGTGAACGGCTGGAATTTCCTTAATATTAGCTGAGCGTTAGGCTGCAAGCCTTAACGTGGAGAATTATTTTTAATTAATAGCTTTTCCCCTACTTTGGAGCTCAGCGGGAGGATCTTCTTTGCATTGCACAAGGAGGGGAGATAGGAGCAGTCCCGGTTTTGTAACTGATAACGCAAGCAGGCCAACTGCATTGCCTGGAATAACTTTGTATTCAGAAAAAGAACAAAACGTTACATCAAAAGATACCTCCTTCTGGTTCTTGGATTTATATTGCCTCTCCTGATAAACCCACAGCCTGGCCAGAAATGAGTTGATGGATTTTTAAGAGTCTCCAAGACAAATTATTCCCTCTCTCCTTTTCTTCGTCCCCGTCTCTCACCTCTGTGTTATCAGCATGGCATTCGGCCCTACCAGGGGACTTTCCAAGGATGCTGAGCAATCACAGCTCTGCCAGGGTCTGAGGCTCCGGGGCTTGTGCCGGGTGGCAGGGTCCTTTACCCAAACTAGCCCAGATCCAGATGGAAAAAGAGGCAGGAAGGTGTTGTGAATTTGTATTACTTTAACACAATGGGTTTGTTCAGAGACAGTTTTCAGGCAATAAATGGCTCCTTTGTGTTCCTTCCCTCCCCATGGTAGCTTTCAGAGCTGTATATATGCATATCATTTTGCCTGTGTATTAACAAGCAAGAAGGCTCCTTGGCTTCAGGCTCCCTCCTTCTCTTCCTCTCCCTCTCCTTCTCCCCAGCTTACAATACCCTCTGCACACAATTAAAACAAAATTAGCAAAATAAGTACAAGTTTATGGGNNNGAACAAAACAAAGACAAGTTTGTGGGGGGGGGGGCGGAACCCCAAATAACAACAACAATGGCAACAAACCAAAAACCTTTTCTTTTTGCTTTCTCTTATTTGGAGGATTGCAAGAGGCTGTAGTGCCTCTTTTTATGAGCGGCTTCCTGGGAGTCGGGACATTTGCTTGTTATACTGTGACACTGTAAGAGGGTGATCGTCATGGACTATAAAGTAATGGGAAGTCTCACAGCCCCTCCAGCTCTGTAACACGGTAGCTAGGCTCACACAGGAGAGAGGGATTTATAGCACTGCCTTGTATTTTTTTAACATATTTTGTCTGCTTTTTATTTACAACCCACCCCAACACTTCTTACTTTGTCCCCTGCCTCCCTGCCCTCCTATCTTAATTCTGCCTGTTCCTTGTGGTGTGTTGAAGCCCCAGAATGGTACAAAAAATGTCACTTTAGGTGGAGAAGCAGCACAGATAAAGGTTGAACTTTGAGGTGAGCACATCCCTCTTCAGGCACTAGGTGCTGGATAAATATCTGCTTTTCTAGGCTGTGGGGAAGGGAAGGAGAGGGTGGAGTGGGGAGGAAGAAGAAATAATATGAAAAAGAGTGTTTTCCTTGTTATCAAACTTGCCAAGCTATTTTCCTTATGAGCTTTTGTTAAAGCCCAGTGTCTTTCTCCTATTTAAATAAGTCTAATCTCTGAAGGAGTTCTGGGTTGCTGCTTTTCAAAGCAGTGGGGTGTAGTTCCGTTTTATTAGCTGTCATTGAAGATCTGATGCAGTCATGTTGGAGGCTGTAAATGCCTTGATGCTGTCAAGCCAAAGCTGTTGTGAACAAGGGTGGGTGCCTGCCGTCCCTGGCACTGCCTTCAGAGTCAGTGTCTCCCAGCTGCTGGGGCTCACAAGCAGCATTTCCCAAATTTCGGCCTGGATTTGGCAGCATTTATGAGTGGCCATGCCCTGGTGGTGTAGGAGCATTAGTAAATCGGGATTAGTATTTGTGAGAAGAAGGGGGGAGATTGTGAATGTTGCAGACATTGCCTTAATAATTCAGCAGCTTTTGGGACACTTTGTCTCTTTGTCAGCATTGGATCCTGGTCCCAGATCCCTTCCATTTGCTCTGATGAAGCACTGTGGCATCATGATGCTGACCACAGTTTGGTTTTGGGATTATCTGCTCTCATTGAAACAATTCCCCCAGAAGCTGCAGCGATGAATTAACCATCTGGGGTCAAGAAGAGGACATTAAATATAATCAGCAGCTCCCTTAATCTTAAGACGAGAATCCTCATTTGCCTGAACGTGTGTGCTGATCAAAGCATGATAGGAGCCAGGATGTGATACAAGAGCAGCTATTTCCCAGGAAGGATTTTTTTATTCTTCTCTTTTTCAGGGCAGAAGGGAAAAGCACCAGGAATTCAGAATTGTTGGAACTTTTTCTCCTGTGGTTCAACAAATGCAGTGAATCAACTGCACTTGACCAGTGCCTATACATGTTAACTATCAGCTAACATAATCTGAAGCCCTAGGAAAATAGGTTGTAGCACAGATGTAAGACACTGAAGGAAGACAGTAATTTTTTCCTGTAGATGGGAAATGCATATGTTGCCTCACTCACTTGTCATTACTGAAACTATAGGTAGGGACAAAAATAGAAACTACTGACAGCTTGATTTCTTCATGCTGGCACTGAGCTACAGCAGAGCTCTACAAGACCCTATAAATATGCAAGCGAAGGGAAATCCTACACAAGTGCTATCATACTGCTATAGGACTGAATAGAATTAGCTTTATTGCAAGCAAACAGTATGGACAGAGTCTGCTTTTCAGAGCTCCCCTATCATGAACAATGTAAATGTGAACCAAAGGCAGCTAATCTGGCCTGTTTACTGGGAACAGTTGCAAAATATACTGTTGGAAATGACTAGAAAAAGCTTGGCACTGCGCAGCCCTTATGGAGCAGCTCTTTCTTCCTTTTAAAGTGAAATGTCCTTGCAGAAATTAAACACTGTTTTATTAAAAAAAAAGGGGGGNAGCTTCCTGCACATTGAATATGTATGTTAAAGGACAAGGAGCCAAGAGTCGCTCTGTTTTGCTTTGCTTGGAATATTTTTTCTATGAAAATATTTCATATTTCATTTTCATATTGCTATTTTTGGTATGTCAAAGTCAGGGGCCATGCCAAGGAGAGGCTGGCGAGCTGGCCATGGAGGAGATTTCTGCCATGGATCACAGTGGTGCACAGAAGAAAGATGTACCCCACTGTGGAAATGATGCTCCCTGCACCTAGAAGCAGGGCTCACAGGGTTNCAGGGTTTAAAGGGTTTTACATGGGAAGAGAAGAAAACACTCCTGCTGGGGCTGGGAGGGGAGGAGGTGGGGTGAAACAAGAGTCAAGCAGAACTCAGGATAAAGGAATCACCAAAATTGGGAAGTACTCATTAGGCATAAAATTGTGGAACTTGTCATTGTTCTCAACAGAAGATATTGCCTGTGCCATCTCGTGATCCCTGCCAAGTATGTCGCCCCTCAAGACGACTCCATAATCCTCTTACTTTCATTCACATCTTTAAAGTGGCTTCATCTCCCTCATTTTTCTAAGCTGCTGTTGTAAGTTTGCTTCACGATTTAGCTGCTCTCACTTTTTTTTTTTTT
>WBMY01018560.1:1106917-1119824 GCA_013397315.1 Donacobius atricapilla
TTTTGTTTTTTGGAGGTGGCAACTGATTCGTCCTCATTAGAGCTGAACAGTGTATACAACCTCAGAGTAAACATTTCTATCTTCCTCCTGGTTCAAGCAAAAAGCCTTGACCCCCATGCCAGTAGAAGTGAAACATTTCCAAAACACACAGGCAACTGGAGATGTGACTGTGTTTAAAAGCTTCCAGTTTAAACACAGTTCTTCAGGAAACCATGACCAGGGGAAGATGACTCGTCCCTGATGAGAGGTTTGACTCCGTAACAATTTGTTGGCCCACTTGTACATTTGTATTTTATTGTCTGTACCATGGAGCACTTACCTCTTAATATGTCTGATAATAAAAATCCCACAGCAGTTAAAATTAGCGTAAGGCTCAGCGATCAGGCTTAGCTGTGATCTGGGGTCATTGACTCTCATATCGAATCATGTCACCTTCATTAATAACTGAACCATTGACCCTGAAACTCAAGGAGCTTTCCTATGATTTCCTAAAATCTGGAGGTTTTATCCTGTCAGTGACAAACTCTTATGAGGCAGTGAGATTCCCCCTGGTTGGCACTGCCTTCCTCCCAGGTTCTCAGCTTTTCTGCTCTAATCTGGTCTCTGGCATTTTTCACGTTGGTGTAATCTGCCCCAAATTTTGTCATGTAGAGGGTACTGTTCCACTGCCACAGGCTGAGGCTGTGCAAGGGTGAGCACCAAGCAGGCTCCTGCCTGTCCAGGTGCAGGGTGTGCACTGAGGGGCTGCACATTTTCTTTTTTAGGGAGCTGACCTTCTAAACTGGTCAGAATGATGCCAGTTTTCATGGCAGGGAGAACAGAGATGGACCTGTAATTTCATTGTCCTGTCCCACACTCCGAAATCTCCCACATCCCTCCCCCAAAATCTCTCCAGAGCTGATAGAAGTGAAGAGTTCAGTGGTTTAATTTTCTGTTGTCTTGCCAAGTTAGAATGGGATTAAATGCTCTCAAGGTCTCTGGACTATCACTTTACCCAAAACATCCATCCCAAGCATTCAAAGAGGCATAGAGGCTCTGCATAGCTATTTATTTTAAATGCCTGATTAAAATTTCATGAAAACAGGAAGTCAGGGGAAAAGAATAGATTGTAAGAACGAAGAAATCCAGGGCTTTGTCATTTTTAACTCAACACCACACAACATTGAAAAAAAAAAAACCCAGCACCCAGCACATTCAATTGTAACTGAGGAATATTTTCACAATTGTACTGAGGCCACTAATAGCATATTTTGTCATTGACAGGGGAGTTTATGAACTAAGAATAAAACCATTTCTTTTTGCTTAACTTATTACACAATTTTGATACTGTTTGTATTGTCACCTTAAGGTAAGCTAAAATTGCTGTATTTAAACCTTGTAAACTTTAAGATTTTTTTGGATGCTCTACTGTTTTTTCCTATCTCAGCAGCAATAAATATTGCAAGAGCACATCCTTAACAGAGCAGCAGCTCTTCTGTCCTGGTATCTTTCTGGTTTTCCATTCTTAAGCATATCTAATCGTCCAAATAAAGGATGGGGGCAGAGACAAAAGACTGATTTTTCTGAATATTAGTCAAATGCAAAAGAAGACCTTCATGGTTTTTCTGGCTTCTAGAGCTCATTTTTCCTGTATGTAACCTGTATGTTTTTATTTTTTCTGCATGTCCTTGTTTTAAAAGGAAATATCCTCTTTGCTGAAAACATATGAATCAGGAGCAGTGTTTAGCCAGGCTGCATTACAAAAGGATTTAGTCTGTTGAAGTCTTCTTGCCTTTTTAGGCTGTGGGAAGCAGGACCCCCATTAAGAGGCTGCAAATGCCCCTCAGCCATTTTCCAGTACCACTGTCACCTTGACTACCCGTAGGTAGTCGTGGGGTACTTACAAACCATCAGTGGCCCAATCTGTTCTCCTGCACTAACCCCTTTCAAAAATAGATGAATGTTAAAATTCTGTATTAGTCTCTCCCTGCACAGGCAGCATATGCAGGGTTCTCAGCTAGGGCATCCGGTGGCTCTGGATATGGTATAATTATGATAGCTTAATGACAAAATAAGTTTTCACTTGCCAATGTTAAATTAATCCTGTCAGTACATACGTCACTGCAAGTGCATTGCTCAGTGTACCCTTACAATATGCATAATACCACGTCTCCTTGCTTCTGCTTCTCATCATGTGGTCCTCTTGGTGCAGATGCTGTTCAGCCACTTAAAGAGCTGTAACACTACCAGGGGAAAGAAGAAAAAAAAAAAAACCCAGTATGTTATACTGGAACGAATATAATGAGCCTAAAACCTTGGAAGCCTTCCTTTGTTCATCATTCTTGCTGCAAACAGTCACAGCCTTGTGGATTTCTCTATTATTTCAGCTGTAAAAATCATATTGAAATTTGATGGGAATTATTTCTAGAGGTAGTTAATTGGCTGACTAGGTATATATGTGAGGAGAGCTAGCAGGGAGCCCATAAATGACCTTTTCCCTTGTTAGATTGCTCCCTGGCCAGCTGGACTTTTGGTATCCTAAGGTGAGGAGTTTTTCAAATTATAGTTTCACGGCTTTGCCCCTTTACAAGACAACAATTTCTCTGTGTTAATTCACCATATCGAAAAGAGGAAAGAAAGTCAGCTGCTGCACAACATCCCTTATGCTTTAAGAAAACACGGCACTAATTGCTGGGAGACTTTTGCAAAACAAAATTCTGAGTGGCTCGGTCCACGCCTGCACACTCCAGTCGTCCCCGCTCCGTGCCAGCATGTCACAGGTGCACACCACAAGGGACAATGCAGCAAATGTAATTGGGAGGCAGGTGGCAATAGCTTGGACTCTCTAACGCTTTCATCCCAAGGTGCACTCGTGCATCTGTTAGAAAGTGAAGTAATTTCTTTTTTTTCTGTAATTCAGTTGGTCTAACAGAGATTTGAACCATAGGAAAATATTTCCCACCTCCTAAACACAACAGCAAGAAAGTTACTAAAAGTCCTCGGAGACTGTGAGCGAGGTGGAGTGGAGGCTGCTGATCTTAGGGAAAAAGCGAAGGGCTGTCAGTTTACATAGAAGTGGGTCAAGTGTTTTTAAGACACTTGAGAGGGCTTTTTCCTCCTTTGCCATCACTGTAATATCAGCACAAACTTTTCCTTTCTAGATATGAGCCTTTTGTAATTGCATTAGTGCTGCGTGCTCTGGGCGAGCCGGTCACTCGCCTGTGCTCAGCCTTCCCTGCATCTTTCCAAGAGCCAGAGCAGAGCCCCTCGGTGTGGGAACCTTAGTGTTTCTGCCCTGAGTCCTAAGAAAGGGTGTTTATTCCCCCTCTGAAACACAGAAGGGACCCCAAATGCTTGTACTCTTACAGGGAGCCTGAAAGCAAATCTTGCTGAGCCGAACTGCAGCAATCTCTGGGGTGGAGTATAACAGCTAGAGTGCAGCACACAGAATCCCTCTATAGGAGAGGGAGGCTGGTGCCAATTCCAGGCAAAACTGTGGGGAATGGGATTCAAATGAGCACAGATGTGATGTTGCTTACAGACAAAAACGAGCAGCACAGTACTGCAAAAATGCACATAGGTTTTAGTAGCCTTTGGTGGACAAAATACTGCTTTTCTGTGAAGGATACCTGAACAAGGCAAACAACATAAAAATTAAAGCACACGTTTTGAATGCCACATGCTTCCTATTCCCTAGGGGAGTATTTTCCCCATCTGTCTCAGTTCCTAACTCCACTACTCAACTCTCCTTTTAATCTGGAGTTGGGTCCAGCCGTAATCCAGAGCTCTTTGGGGTGATTTGCATGTGAAGCTGCTGGGAGGGTCCCACTGCTCCTTTCCCAAGCTCTGCTCCAGCCGCTCCCGGCGGTTTGCAGACTTTGTCCTCCTGCTGCATCTTCGGCTCTTGGCCGGTGGCAGGGCCAGGTTAACTGAAAATGTGAGGTTTCGATAACCTGCAGCAAGTGTTTTCCGTCTCCCAGGAGAGAGCTGCGCTGGAAAACAATTTGCAGAAGACAGGAGCAGAGATCTGGTGTCATTTTTGGTGCAGCTACTACGGTTCCTTGCTGTGAGCCCTTATCAGTGGAGTCCTTGTAGAGCTGCTCATCAGCAGAGATCCTGCGGGCGAGCGCAGCGTTATTGCTTCGTCCCATGTGGCTTTTTTTTATCAGTGCTGTTCTGGCTTCTAAACCTTCTGGAGACGCTGTAATTGGGTACTTTGGGGTGGCTTGGCTTTTTTTTTTAATAGCATAAGTTTTTAGACTGGGCTTTAGAAATAAAATAAAAATAAAAGAAAGCAGAAGAAACCAAAATAAAAGCAAGGAAAGGAAAGGAAAGTAAAATAAAGTGAAAGGAACTAAAATGAAAGAAAGTGAAATAAAATAAAATGAAAAAGAAAATTAAGCATCTGTAGTTAGAAGAAAAGAAATGATATTCTAAATAAATAAATTCTACTTCTATTTCTTGGAGTCATCTAGGACAGCTGATGGAGATTGACACTCTTAAGTTACATGAATGTTTTGAACGTGTAAAGAATCCTTTTTAAATTCAGCTTGGTTTGCTGTGATACACTTTCCAAATTAGGATACTGCGGAGCAGATTGTGAAATGGTGATTTACATGACTTGAGGATTTTGCTCCTTGTGATTAAACACAATAGCACTTCCTTTGGTTCCCTTTAGAATGCATTTTTAAAAATGTATTTAAATGTATGTAGAAATGTATTTAAAATGCAGGTTATTTCCACAAATATAAAAATATCAGGCAAAAAGTGCATTATTGAGTGCTGTGTAAAGTACAGCTGAGCATGTTTAGAATTGCAGTATTCTAAAGGAGGAAATAAAATTACAACTAAGAAAAATATTCAAAGTACCATTTTTTTTTTCTGGCAGGAAAGTGAAAACATGGAGTTTTGTTGGCTCATTCTTCCTTTTGCAAATAATTTAGTGCTGAGCTTTTACCTCACTGCATGATATACTGCAGTGAAATGCACAGAAATTTAGGATTAGATATGAGTTGTAACATTGAGTAAATTTTATGTTGAGAAATTTAGAGCGTGCCAAGCAGCCAACTCCTTGGACAAAAGACTAACATGAATAGGTTAGAGAATTATTAGCCTCTAATAATAGATGATATACTATATATCAAGTAATGACTACTTACTATCCTGCATTTATCTGTTACACGATGTCCTTTTTAATTACCTACCCTGCCGCCACAGGGGCCGGCAGCTGGTGCAAGAAATGCTGCAAAGCTCATGCCTTCTTCCCTCATAAAATGAAAATATCTTCCCAATCTGTGCCCTTGCAGTTGTTAAACATGGGTTTCCCGGGGGGAAAAAAAAAAAAAGCATCCAAAGCACGGGTTTTTTGGACAGCAGTTTTTAAGGAAGGTTGTGTTACTGACATTGTTTTTCTACACAGTTCCATCCAGTGGAGAGCAAAACTCTACCTGACTCTGGCTCTTCCCTTCAGATTTTAATTCCTTCTGCTGCTTGTCTAGGTGAGGAATGGATAAAAATAGATTGTTAGATGAGGCTGTTGCTTTTAATTATATTCATAATGAGCATTCACCATCCTTAATTCAATAGTGCAGTATAACGGGGGAGGGCAGGGTTGTTTAACCTCATTTCCTAAGGAAATGAGGCATACAGCGACCCACCACCCACCCACCTGGACCCAGGCCTCTCCTAACGGCGTGAGAATGCTTGTGAAGGGAGCTTGAAAGGGGACAGACATCTCAAAGGTGACATTTCCTCGCGGAAATCAGGGTGAGTGCCCGGAAAAGCTCCACGTTGGTGTGCCAGGCAGGTAAGGCCAGTTATTATCCCTGCTGAGGGCAGCCCGTGGCCAGTGACATCCCCTGCCTGCTGGGGAACAGCTGGAAGAGCTGGGCATCAGGCTTGCTGCTGGGGCTGAACTTTGGGAAAAACAGAGGAAATCGCTTTTGCTCACAATTTGGTTTTGGGTAGGGGCATAAATTCTGGGAATGTCATTTTACACTAATTCTCCCCAAGGTAACGTCAGTGCAGGCAGCCTCCCGGTTTTGGTGAAACCAGGGCAGAGTGAGGAGCTGCTTTGCTTTCTGGGAGCAGGACAAAGCTCAGTGAAAACTGGCCACTGTGCTTTTGGACCTGCAGTGTTGCAGAGGACCTTTCCCATGCTGTGCCCCCAAAAGAGCAGTTTCCCCCCTACTTCCCTCCCTCCATCTGCTCCCACACCGACTGCTCTTGGAGCTGGCAGCACATTAATAAAAAAATGTAAGTTTTATGGGACAAAGTAAATAAGGCAATTCATATATCATTCCTAAGACACACAGAAAGGAGGCAGAGAAAAATAACCAACCGATATTTTATATGAGGATATTTCCATGAGTCAGCTCATTTTCATGTTTCTGGGCTTCCAGCTGCAAGCTCTGCTGTGTTGGCTTATCTTCTACTCGAGGCCTGGCATGTGCCAGAAGTAGCTTATAATTGGCTGTGTTTCCCCTTTGTAAACGGTAATAATAGAGCCTTTATCAGCAGAGAATGGCTAAAAATTTGGATGTCTTTAATTTCATCACAACTTGTGATTTTTTTCAGGTCTAATATTACACAAATAGATCTCAGAGCTCCTTGTACAGGTCGCAGGGCTGACAGCAGAGGGGTTGATTTTTGTAGGTGTGATATTGAACTGCCCTTCAAATGTTCCCTAAGGAATGGCCATAGAGCTGAATTTATCCTTTAGCCCTTGTGGCAGGGGTTTCATTAACCCCTTGGCTTAAGAAAACTCAAAGTAGTTGTGGCTCAGCCTCACTGGGAGAGGCTGATGCATTATCTGTGGCAGCCTTGGTGTTGCAGAGCAAAAATGCAAGGTATTTTCAATGTATTTTAATTCACTTGAGGTTTTCAATGAACTCACCTCAGCCTTCTAAACTTCTCCTGAGATTGCTTCCTGTGGATTTCAAAATGACTAAATTTAACTGGGTGGTGGGGGAGGGAAGCAGCTCATTCAATATGATTTCTAAAGACAACTATGCAAGCTTTATAGAAAATTAATTTAAAATTTCTACATGGCAGAAGAATTTGGTTGATCATAGACATAAGAAGGATGGTTCAAGATTTATTCGGCCAGTCACAACTTGAATTTTGAATAAATTCTGTCAAGCTGTTAAAAAAAATATGGAAATGCATCACTTGACGCATTCAAATCACAAATATGTTTGAGGGGAACTGCAATCTGCTCAGAGATGTCCTGCGAATAAAAAAGATTTCACATATGTTTAATATATTCCTTTTTGAGGAATTAATTGTCCACCAGCACCGACAAGCATGGGGGATGGAGGAGCGGAATGGGAGCGATTTGCTGTTCTTAGTGGGAATTAGTGGCATGACTATATTATAACAATCATAATTAAGCTTTGTACTTGAACGGTGCCTTTCCTTGGGGAATCTCAAGGCACTCTGTCAATTTTATGGGGAAATCCCAGGGAAATAAATGTTTTCCCTACAGATTCGCAGCACTTCAGTGGCAGGGCTGTGAGCAGAGCCCAGGTCCCCAGTCTCCTGGACTCTGGCTCCAGCTCACAGCAGGAGCTGCCTCATTCCTCTGGCACAAACGGGGCAGGGCTCCGGGGCTCCGGGAGCATGGCCTGGGGGTGCGGGGGGCGCTGGGGGCACGGGGGTGCCCCCCTCCCCTGGGGCTGTGCAGGGAGCAGTGACATGGGCTGGGGGCAGGTGACAGCAGGGACAGGCAGCTCCCGCCAGACAGCTCCTTCAGCAGCAGCATGAACCTAAACGAGCCGGAAGGAACAATGGGAAAACACACTTGGATGTTGTTGTAACCTTGGAGAAAGCCTGACTCCTCCATGACTCAGTTTACCCACCTCTACAGTTAATATGGGTGGCACTGTGGGAGCACTTGTGGTGGTGGATTTTTCATGACCAAAAAAAAAAAATAAAAAATCAGGAAATCTTACATAAGGATGTGGTGCTTTGAGCATCATTTGAAGTTTTTCATCAAGGCTGAAGTCCTTACCAGAAAAATGTGCTCTACTTTATCTCAAAATTCAGGGTTTGTGCAAGAAATACACGGGGAAATTATTTGTGTGTCATGAAGAAGACTCTGATGAGATGATCACAGAAGTCTGTTCTGTTTAAAATCCCTAAGGTTAAAAATGTGTACAACTTAATGTTTCTAACATGCTTTGAGACCTTCAGAGGCAAGATCCCTTTGGACTCAGGAGGATGAACTGGCCTCCCCCAGTAAGCTGAGCTGAATTTTGTGCATAAGACAAGGAACATGTTACATTATGGGTTTGTTTGCTCCCCTGGCTGGTTTCACCAGTTTGTGCAGCCCAGTGGAAAACCAAACAAATTCACCTAACTGCACAGACAGAGCAAAGCTGACAGTAAGTTTTTCATCTAAGTGCCTGCAGAGGGACAACAAAGTGTTCAAAAGACAACTGGACTTAAAATTATTGAGAATGTTCAAAGTAAGCAGTGAAACCTTAAACATTGATTTGGTGTTTTACTGGAAAAAATAGAGATTTAAAAATAATGGTTGGATGCTGAAAAGCACAGCTCCAGTGAAATCCTCATATTTGCTCTGAATAAATCCTCTCCCTCCTGGGAGCAGACTGAGTGTGGAGGGAAACAGAGCTATTGGCCTCTTTTGTTGGGCCCAGGCTGCTCATTCAGCTTGGTGATGGGCAAAAGGACGTCTTTGGGTCTCTGTGAAGGAGCCTGTCGAGGAGCAATGGTCAGTGCTCCTCTGGATGGGAGCATGTGGTGTTTTAGAGGGAGCTGAGCTGTTGGTGCCGTGCAGAGAAATCCCTCCCCTCTGCCCGGGGGCCAGGAGTCATGGCAGTGGCCTGGCAAGGGGCACCGCTCTCCAGAGGCACTGCTGGCATCTCTGCAAGCCTCGGGTCAGAGGACCAAGGGTATCCCACCAGAACTGGGACAGTTGGCAATCCTCGTTCTTGTGCAGACTGTGTGAAATGCACACCATTCCCCAGAGCTTACAGGCACAGTTACAAACGAAGCAAAGATGGCAGGAATGACATTCCCTTGCTAATTATAGTGTGGTCCCATCTGTATATTTGGTGTTATGTCACCAACTCCAGCCTGCTTTTTTCTAGCAGGGAAATACTGCTGTAGGTCGAAGCTCAGCACAAAAGGCTCCAGACCTCTAGTAACGTTATAGTTGATTATTTAACAGGAGAGAAACTCTATTTTTAAGGGCTATCAGTTGGAAATCTGAGACCATGTTGGCTAAGGTGCTTTTTGGGTAATTCAACAGTCCGTGTTTAAAAAGCACTTGGGTGTGGATAAACATAACAGAGTTCAATGGCTGCACATCTCATTGAGCCCCGCTGGCTCCATTGGCACCCTGTGCATGACAGCAAAGCTGTGAGCTCAGGTCCATCCCTCCTGCACGGAGAAAGTGGGAGAGCAGCTATCTCCCTGGCCATCAGTGCTCTTCTTGGCTGCAGACTTTTTGGTTAGTAGATAGTCTGTGAAGAGTTTGGGCTGTAGGACCTGTGCATTACCCTCCAGGAGCTCCCTTGGAGAGATATGGTGTCCTCCTGGGGACTGAGATACAATCCTGGAGTCTACATCCCTGTTCCTGTTGGTGGAATTTCCTGGCTCCTTCTTGTAAAATGGTTGCAGTTGAGGACTTTAAATTTACTCACGGAAATAGGAGCCCATGGAGTGCCTCATTCTTGCACATGGTACTTGTGAGCAGTATTGGTAAACGTGATGCTAAATCATATAGGACTGAGATTTTTAATTAGGGTAGAGGTGGGAGCCTACAAATCTCATGTGATTAGAGAGTTCTTGTAACTTTTAAATTTATTATATAGTCCAATTAGCATATTTCTTACTTTAATGTCTCTATTGCCCTGTTCAACGTTGAAAATCCAAAAATAAGAGCACTTGCTAAAACTTGAAAGCCATGAAGTGAAAATAGTCCAGAAAAAAATGTAAAAATGGGTGTTCCTAATTTAATTCACTCTTTGGGCTAAACACAATTAATGAAACTCTGGAAAAACAAGGAAACACCATAAATAATGACAAGGAAACTAAAATCTGAAAACCACCCACTTCACTGGTTGTGTGAGAGGCAAAAGGAATTTAAAAAAGTCAAATAAGGCTTTAAACCATGCTAAAAGCAGGCTTGTGTGAGGAGGTGAAGAAGCGCTGTGCAAAGATGAATCTCGCAGGGTTTGCACCTGGACCTGTCCCATGAGGTTAAAGCCCCTCTCTGCCCCCTGGTCTGCTGATTCAGCCCAAGGCTGTTTGGTGGAGCTCCTGTGTGGGAGGGGAAGCAGATCCTCAAACAGCTTTACTGGTGAGGAGCTGCCACATGAAGGCCGCGGCGTCTCTGAAAGTCAAGGAGAATTTGTACCAGCAGAAATAGGCTCTTGGTTTCTTGTCATGCAGGAAGCCGTTGGTGGAGCCGGAATTTAACAAGTTCACAACTTAACAAGTCCCAGCCTAGTGTCTGGACTACCAGAATAGATTTTTTTCTCAAATACCCCCAATCGCTCAATGCTTTTGTCAAATTTCTGTCTCTCTGTACCCAGTGTCAGCCTCAGCTTAACAATGAAGGTAGTCCCAGAAAACTTCTCACAAATAAGCAACCTATGCTCCCTGTTATGAAAGCAACCTCCTACTGTCTTGTATATTAATTCCGTTCTTGTGGGGCACAGTAGAGGTTGAATTTTCTCTGCTTGGCATGGTAACTTTCATTGCTTTCATTTTTTTAGGAAATTCAAGTTTCTGAAAGGCTTAGCGTGAGCTATGAAGGCTCCACCTCTTTCTTGGCCCTGTAACCCATGAGCAGTTCAGCTGAGGCTAGGGGAATTGTGTATAATGATTTGGGAAAGTTGTGAGTATAAATAGTAAGGAATTTGAAATGTTTTTCCCCTCTGTAATTCAATACTCAATAACTTCCCCTTCCACCCTGCACATAAGGTGCTGTACCAAAACCATGGAAAGAATTTGTGGAGCTTCAGAACAAGGAAGTTCATAAGCTTGCAGGCTTTTTTCTTGCTTGCTCTTTTAAAAAATCTTATAATGTCATCTCCTCTGGAGAATAGCATAGCCAGAGGACTTTACAAATTTTCACCAGATCCTCTCACCAGGAGCACTTGCCCCAGGGCAGAGGCAGGACAGCCCTCTGATCTCTTATGCACAGTGTGGTAAGGGCAGGATCCTGGAATAAGTGTTCAGCCTCAGCTTTTTTTGTTTTCTTTCTTCTTTCTCCCTTCTCTTTCTGGTAGCAGCTACTGCTCAGAGAAGTGTTCCACCTTCTCTAAGCTCCAACCTCAGTCTACCTTCCCCTTCCACATCTCACAGATATACAGGGCCAAGGCATTGGGCTGCAGCACACAGAATAACAGAATCATTTAGGTTGAAAAAGACCCCTCACATCATCAAGTGCAAGCTCAAATTACTAGGGTCATCTTGGTCCCAGCTCGGTGATGAAATGCCCATCCCTGGTGTCCGAGGACAAGACATTCCTGAGCACAGAGGTTGCCACTGCATCTGGCAGCAGTGCTTGGAGCTGGGGACACCCTGGCCCAGGCATCTCTGTAAGGACAGGTTTGCTTTCAAGTGCCCTGCGGGTGCTTTTCATCTCCATAGGCATCTTTACCTTCATTTCTCCTGTGCTTTAATCCCTGTGCATAAAATGCAACGTAAACTTCAAAACACCCTCACTTATTCTAACAGAAGTGCCATCTCTGAGCAGTATTGGTGCAAATTCTCTGTAGCCCCTGTGATTTCAGCCCAGGGATGGGTCTCAGCTCTGCACTCCATCCCCAAAGCCTGGCTGAAAACCCCTCGTACAGCTCTCCAACTACACTGACTCAGACACAGATGATGGACGATCACAGCATATACTCATGTACATTCATTGCCCAGCACTTGATGTATGCTTTAATTTTTGAATCTTGACTTCATTTTGCACCATGATATTTGAACATGCAGATTTACAAGACCCTAGCATTATTGTTTAAAGAACCCTCAATGCATTTGGTAAAAACCTGAGTAAGTATTTGTTATATTTAGAGTCAATTCTGCTTATTGTCTCTTCATACCATAAGCTTTTCACTGACCTAGATTTTTCTATTTCATTTTCTACTTGCTGTGCCACAGTACATTTGCATGGAAAGAAAGTCTTTTGTCTTTTAGTGTTCTCTTGCACTTGCTATTTCATCCACCAGCCAAAATCACACTCACTGCCCTGGGATGGTGTGAAATCACTGGAAGAGATTGTGTGGCTGAGGATACTGGCTTTAAACTAGAAGTAAAAAGCTATTGCAGCTTTTAGCTTTGTAGAATCCTTGGGCTGAAGAGTGCTGGAGGACCAGCCTGCAGCAGAAGAACATTAAAAGAGGAATGGTTTGTGTGTTTTCCAGCAGTAGCAATTTACAGAAAGAAAAGTGGAGAGTCAGAAACTGGCTTCCTTTCAGTCGGAGGGAATAGCTCTCTCCCTGGATGTGTATTACAACTATAGCTAAAGACACAAAACAACATCTTGATTTTAATTCTGGTTTCAGTTTTAGCATGTCATTAAAGAGATACCTGTATTGACAGGAAGAGTTGTAATGCTTTTGGGGAGTTGTTATTATCGTATTACACGATTATGGTGTTTATTGCCGCGGTGCCTTAGGGCTGAATTTACAAACTCTGAGGATGGATTACATGGGTATTATGCTGCACACAGACATTTTGCTGCATGTTCATGTTGAAATCCTGTGAACTGGACAATGTAAACAAATTAACATTATCAGGGAAAACCTGTTTTTTAAGTTAACTTTCCTTGCAGACTATACTCGACCACAGGACACTTGCTCTCACATCTCCTGCATCTCAGCCACATTCAAAAATGCTTTTAGTAGCACATGTTAACCAAAACCTCATCCTTTTCAGAAAAAAAAAAAAA
>WBMY01018560.1:1119838-1132967 GCA_013397315.1 Donacobius atricapilla
AAAAAAAAAAAAAAAAGCAGGCATGTTTTAAAATGCATTTGATCCAACCAGCTAGTATATTTTTAAACACGACAGTGTTATGTTTAACAGTGTGTTAGCATATGTCAATTAACTTGTTTCTGCAGAGTGCTGACAGAAGTGCCCCCGTCGCCGCCAGCCCTGAGGGGCCCCAGAGCTCAGTCGAGTCAGCAGAAGGGAGCCTGTGCCCAAACCTCCAGCCCACTGAAACAGCACTGGCTCTTCTGGACAGCATTAGGGTGCTGGAAGAGGGCACGGTGGTTTTGGAGTCATTCCTCCTTCTGGTGGCTGTGGTGTGCAGGTAACCCCCCATGGCTGGGGAGGTGCAGCAGGGCTCCTCTGTCAGCACCCCAAATGATGTCTCCTGTGAGCACACACGTGAGCTGAGATGCTCGCACTGCACACAACGCCCTTCCAGACAGAATAAATAGAGACTTTTTCTCACACTGTCAGGAGATCACACCCCTTCCCTGTGCCAGATATAGATGACATGGAGGAGAAAAGAGGCACGTGCACGTTCATGTAGCCCCTAAGTCTCCCCTGTGCCCGGAGCAGGTGATGAGGATTGCTGTGCATGTCTGGGATGCTTTGTGTGCCAAGTCATGGCCATGGCCATGTGGGCTACTAACCTCTGCACTGCTCTGGACTAGACTGGCCAGCGCAGAAGGAACACTTTAATCCATTGTTGCAAAGAGCAGAGACCTTTCTGTTCAGAGACTGGCATGTGCTGCTGGATGAAGCCTTGGGGATGTATGAACTAACCCAGTTGTATCCTGGTAGGACCCTCCTGTGCATCCCAGCCATGAAATTGTGCATGATGAGAAGTAAATGGAGTGGGGAGTACACAGGTCAGGTCTCAGCAGCAAAACAGGGATGCACACTGCTTTCCTAGAGGGATGTGCAAGTGCCTGTCCATGTGGGGCAGCTGCAGAGACACCACTGGGTGTTTAACAGGGCTCATCTGCTCCTGCCTGTGCAGAGGGTGTGGAAGGGTAAACACATGCGCATTTATGGCAGAGGAGATGTCCAGAGTCAGTATCCCCATGCCCTGCTGCTGTGGGCTCCATGGTGTATCCATGTCCCAGCCAGACTGCGAGCAGCCCTCAAGAAGACAGACACACCTCTGTTGTTGTTCTTCATCCAGGGAATTTGGGCAACCTTCATTTCTCATTTCAGGATTAGCAAATGCATGAATGACTCCCATGTGTTCTGGGACAGTGTAAATGGGAACGGTAGAAATACCTAGAATAAGCAGTGTCCAAAAATAGGTCTCTTGTCCTGCCAAGGTCTTGCACATGTTCTTAACTTTCCTGCCCTGGGAAGCAACTCCTGGCACCCTGCAGTGCAGGAGAGTTTTTCCATTCACTTCAGTGGGTGCGGGATTTCATTCTGCCTTATGGACCTGTGGGTTTTAAAGGGGCTGTCCATAAGGCACACTCCTTGCAGTGCTTTATATTTTTAGCGCTGACACGATGGTCATGAGGGAAAAGCACGTTTTTGCCCCGCTTGAAGGGCATGGTCAGACATGCTGCTCTGCTGGGGCTGCCCGGGGTCAAGTTGTTACTGGCCCTGAACCATTTCCTGGGGTGCTGCACCTTCCTGCTGCACAGCTTGGCTGCCATAATTGGAGCCGTGAAGCTGACCTACACCCGCCGAAACATGTTGGAAGTGAGGTTTTATAAATAGACTGCATGGACAAAGGGTGTCTGCTCCGGGGTGTTTATGGGGCCGGGGAGAGGAGCTTGGGGCAGGGGATGGAGCCTGACAGCTCCCAGTGAAGCAGCACAGCCCTCTTTGCAAAACAGGGAGCGTGGTGCTGGCAGAGCCTGCGGCAAGCCCTGGGCACAGGGAAGGACGGAGAGGCCACGACCCGGGGTGTGGGTGCTCGGCTCTTTTCTCCCCGTGAGACTGGCTCCCAGGCCTTTGCTCATGCAAACCCTGACAGATCCCATCTAAATGAGTAGCTGGAAATTATGTGCTCCCTCCCTGGTCTGGGCTGGAGCTGAATTTTGCTACCAGTCTCAGGGAGCAGCTTTTGCTACTGAATGCAATTAAAAGAACCAGAACTTGGCACTGTGGGATCTTGCCCAGTGCTGGTAGTCAGGGTGATTGATGTTGAATCCTTTGATTTCTCCTGAGGCATCATAATATTTTAAACTTAATATTAATTACAAGTGTATTAATCTCTGAATGGTATTAACAGTATTTCAAAATATAATTTTATCCTATCTGACCCGCTGGGAAAAAAAAAAAAGCAGTTTTGGATGAAGGGAACAACTTTATAGACACTGTGCTTTATAACCAGATAGATTTTCCCTAGTTAGTTCCATTTCTATCTAATATTGGTGGAAGATTAAAGATACTGAATCAATGGCTGTAAAAGCTTACATTAAAAATTTGCAGTAAATGAGAAGAGGAAAATTTCATTAGAAACATAAATTGTAACAACTGGAATGCCTGCAACTTATTTTTAGTATTCTACTGACAGTCACACTTGAAAGCATTTTTTTTTCCAAATGTTTTCTTTTCTCAGATTAAAAAAGGAAGAAAATGACCTCTAATATTTTGAAATATAGAACTAATTACAGTACAGAGTGATCCTGATCCCACTGAAGTCAACTGTGGCATTCTTTATGACATTGTAGGATAGTGCCTCTATTAAGAAATAGTAAGGAAATGAGATACTTTAAAGAGAAGGATTTAAAATGAACTGGCTCTGTTGGCCTCTTTTGTAAAAATACCTTAGAGCCACTTTTATCAAGTCAAAAGGTTCATTGAAAAGAGAGAAATTAAAAGATGCTGTTCGTGGAGCCGGGCAAAACATGAAGTTCACAACAAATATCTCTCCAATCCAATTATAACATTCAAATCAAGGAGAAAAAAAAATTATGAAATATAATGAAAGCTTTCTTTCTACTGAAAAAGTCTACTCGGAGGTGTCCAGACCTAAGGGAATTACCAAGTCAGCATTATAGTGGGGAAAAAATGTATTGTAAATGAGAGTGAAATAATCAAATTTTTCTGGTGGAAATAAGTGCAGTTGTTTGATGTAATTTTGACACACAGCATAATTTCAGCATCAACAGTGAAGTTTAAAGAATCAGTGTGTCTTCATGAGATTTCTGTGCAGAAAAGCCATTCAATGGGAAAATCTAAATCAGACTTTGGTTTGCACATTGGCGCCTCTATGAGAGAAAGCCCTGAATTATTTTAGTTGCAAATAGAAAAATAGAGATGACCCCTCTTCATTAATTTCTGGGCAACTTTTCCACTTGAAAATACAGCATGATTGTGTCATATAAATCACAAGAAATGTGATGTGTGACTGTTTTTGTGCTCATAAAAATCAAACTTTGGTTTATACACTAGCTCAGCTGTTTAAAAGTGCAGTTTTCCACAGTGAGCTACACTGGACTGATGTCACCGTGTTTCTTGCAGATGTAATTTTTCAATATCATGGGGATATAGTCCAAACAATTAAAACAATTAAAGCAGGGCATGTCTTCAGCATTTTACTCAATCTCGTAGTCTGTATGAAATATATTTGTAATTTTGTGTTCATTTCCAAATGGAGACAGATTCACACACCCTGACAGCCAAACTCAGGACAAGAACCAACAATTAAATGAAGCCTGAGATCCCGTCCAAAGCAGGCATATACTCAATTTAATTTTTAAATAGCTTAATTAATAGTTTCAGTTAAAGCAAAGAAGTGAAAATGGGTCAAACTATGTAAACATTGGTTAGAAAAACACACTGTCCAGCCAAAGCATTGTAGAAGTGCTTTTAAGAAGAATGGTCTTTAAATTTAATTTAAACATGGTTTTCCAACTTAGGTAAAAGCTCAGTTCAGACAAGGCCCAAGCCACTTTTTGTGCCACAAAGAAATCCCAAGGTGTGCTGAGAGTTTATTTAGCCTTTGCTTGTTCTGAGGCCACGTTTCAGCGTGCAGTCATCCTTTTCTCCTTGCTGTCAGCACGCTGCTGCCTCTCGGCAGCTCGGAGCTCACCGTGGGGAAGAGACCTGGGCGAGGGCTGCAAAACATCCCCTCAAATATTTACTGGGGTTTGGAAACGGGCCGGGGGACGCTGCCCCTGCACGCTGGGTGCTTGCCTTCTGCAAACATCCACGTTCAAGTTCTCATCGACACGGCTGCCGTGGCTGGGGGGGTCCCTAACGTAAGTGTCCAGGCCAGGAGGATTTTTGCTCCGGACTAGACCAGGAGTAGAGGCAATGCTGACCCGGCGTTGCTCAGCAGCCCTCACTTTGTGGGAGCATACACTCATTAACTTCTTGGGAGTTTCTGGATTCCGGAGGGACAAAATCATAAAATGTAAGCAATTTCTCTCGATCCAGAGAATTGCTGTATCTAGAGAAAACTGTATTCTTTACTCAAAGAACCCAACATTTTTTGCAAAATTTTTCTGACGCTATTTGTCACACAGACACACACACAGAGTTTGGTGAGAAGGCATGAACTATTTATTTAAAAAGATCTGACTCCATTTTATAGTATTTCTACAAAGGCCAGGGATTGGGGGAGAAGGTTGACACCTCTCCCCATCCCATTGGTTAAGACAACTGTCCATCAGCTGTTCATATCTTTAAGAATAGGAATGCAAACTTTCCTTGAATTTATGAAAAACTTTGCCTTTGTTTACAACACCCGAGCATGAGAAAGAACCCAAACCATGAAACTGTGAAACAGAAGAGAAGGCTGAAAAATCAGGGTGACATTTTTCATTGATACTTAAATTTCAGTTTAAATGACCTGAGGGGGTCATTTGAAAGGGGTAAGAATATTGTTTTTAAAAAATCCCTTTGTAATTATACTGTAGAACTTACATGACTCTTCTATAATTGTAGTTTGAAGTTTCTGCTACAGTGAATTCTTTGCAGATTTGCTGATTCACAGTTAACTTCCAGGACCCCAACTTTATAATTAGAATAACTCAAAGTTTTCTGTTTGCTTGTGGGGTTTTGGGTTTTTTCTGGGTTTTTTATTTATTTATTTAACTTTAATTTGATTAAGTTAATAAAAAGAAAAAGGAAAAACAGAAAAAGATTCAGATGATCAGTACGAAGACCAGCTCAGGTACATTGCTTTAGGAAGATGTCACTACTATCAGCACTTCTTCCTGGTACGATAAACTTTGGGAGTTTGAGCCTAAACTTTGGCTAAGTTTTATCACATGAGAATTTTCCCCTACTTCTTACATTTCACCTTGATTCATGCAGCAGGAGCTGGCAATGTCTAAAGGGGTCACTGCTCTTTGCCAGCCATCCCCTTTGGATTGTGAAGTCAGGTTTGGGGGAGGAAATCTGTAGTTGGTGGCTTTTTGTGAAGAACGTGGCTGGTGGATGAGACTGTTTTGGCCTTCCTGATCTGAAGACTTCTGCTTCCATTGTAAAGGATGACACAATCTGTGCAGGCCACAAAATCCAGCTGGTTCTTTTCTCCACCTGCAGAACATCTGCAGAAGGAGGGGAGCATATCAATGATCCTTATAATGAAGGACAGTTTTTACTCTTCATGTTCAAAAGCAAAACCACAACAGGAGACAATTTCCCTTTCATGAGAATGAAGCAAACAAACATTTTGAGCTGGAGAACAGGCTGGATGAGCTGACCTACTCCAGCTTGTCTGAAAAGTTAAACATGTCAAAGGTTCTCTGCCAGGCAAAGGGAAGATGTAGGAGAGGTTTTTATAAGTGGCAGTTGGGCAATTAATGTTAACCATCAATATCAGAATGGCTTAGATTACATGATTAACTAGTAAGAGTTTTGAGCTGGCTGGTAATTTTAGATTAAATAGTCAGGCAACCAGTGACTTGAATATTGATGAATATCCTGTGTTTTATTAATATGCATTCTCTATAAATTAGAGGCTTAGTACACAAAGAAGAATCCTAATGCTCTTGCTATTTTTCATTGCCACAGGTAGAGCTGAATAATTCATAACAATTAATTTATTTCACTGATTTAGCCTTTTGGGGCAGGGGGAGGTAGGGGGAAAGTTGAGCACAAGTAGTCTGCAGGTAATATTTTCCATGTTTATTTATGATAAATAACTCACCAAACACATTTGAAGACTAATTCTTAGTTGTGGGGATTTTTTTGTATTTTAAATTGGAGAAATTGGAAGGAATATGGGTATAAGTGCAAGCAGCCTGCCAGTCAGTACAAGAACCCAAATGAATTTTAAATTGTAAAAAAAGCCCAGCTAATTGCAAATACAACACATACAGGGTCAGGCTTACGTTGATTTGTATTGATTGTTGCAGTGCTAGTTACATTGCATATTTCTGCTCCTCATTTAATTGATTCTAGTTCTTCAGGACCCAGATTTTCTTACAAATATTTCTGTGGGCAGAATTCATTGTCTGTATTTAGTCCCTAATTCATAGGTGAAATGCTGCCCCTTTTGCAGCCAAGGGAAGTTTTACCCTTCATTCTGAAATATCCAGGATTCTGCCTGCTGATGACAACATTCCTGTAAATCCTTTCTGGTACACACCTAGCAATAACTTGTCCAACAGAAATGACATTTTATATTTATGCAAAGTTTCAGAATATCCATATGCAGATTTTTAAATTTATTTTTCAGGCAGTGGGACATAGTGCCTTAAATACAAGACAAAATGTTGCAGCACAAGGATTGTTTGCCAGTCCTGCAGCTCACCCCATCTTGGTGTCACACTCATATCCTGAGCAGGTAATATCCAGAAACACACGAGGAGGAGGAGGAGGCTGATGATTACTGCCTCTCCCTTTCTCTGGTTCTTACAACACACTCACAGCAGTGAGACTTGCATAGCATGCAATAAATCATTGCCTCATTATGCTCCTTCTGGAGGTTTGTTTAGGGCACCTACTCTAGTACTGGCTACAGAAGATTATTTGTTCTTCCCAGAAATTCTTCTCAGATATAGACCTCTGGTCTGATTTGCACACAAGGAAAAAAATCTCTGCATCTGATTTTTGAAATAATTTCTTAGTGTGCAGAACAATTTACATTACAGAACTGCCTAGGAAAGTAATTCCAGCAATGTCTGGAGGGGATTTTAATTTGTAGGTGGGTGATTTTGTAAAGCGCAGGCAAAGGTTAAAGAAGGTTTTTGTGCTTTTGTGGTTTTGTGACTTGTCAATGTGAAGTGTTAATAAATGAAACAGAGGGTCTTCCTCCCCTCCTTTCTTTCTTCCTCCCTTCTTCCCTGCCTTCCTTTTTGCTTTCCTTCTTCCCTTCTTTCTTTCTTGTGTACATAAAAGCTGTTGATCCCTTACCTAGCCAGATTTTGTGGAATTATTGTAAAAGAAGCCTACGTACCTCATTAAAACAAATTGTAAGGTCTTCATTCACTTTTCCTGTATGTATTTAGCCAGCCCTAGTTCACAGCTGGTGCAGGAAGACACAGGTCTGATTGATAGAATAGGGATTTTGACACTTGGTTTTGACTTAAGGAGACAAATTGTCCTAATAAAAGGTGTGTATTTGGTGACCTAATTTACTAGCAAAGAGCAGTATTGCTGATTTTGATAAAACAGTATTTATTTAGTCTTGCTCCAAGTAAATGCTGGAATAACCTAGATTGTACCTGCAATGGATTTGAACGGCCAGAGCTGAGAGTTTGGAGAGCAGGTGGGTACACTGCAAAACGGCTGGGTTTTGCTGCAGTGTGACAATGTGATCTAGGATCCCATCCAGGCTCCTTGGAAATCAATGGAAATTCTACCCTTGACTTTACTGGGCTTTGGATCCTGCTCCAGTCGTGCCAGGTCGGAAATGAAATTGCTCCAGGTTGGGGGAAGAATTTTCTGGCTTAGCAGATTCAGTGTTTTATATTGATGGGTGTGTTTGTGTAAGGGGTCTTGACTTCAAGTTTGAGTGTTTTTGTCACACGCCTTGCCATGATCCTCCCTTCTAGTCACAGTTCCCTGAAATGCAATAGACTTCTGTTTTGTGACCACTCACAGGCATCCCAGATGAACAATGACATTTCATAGATGATTGTAATGTGAAACTCAAAATCACTGTAAGCTTGCTCAAAATGTAACCTGTCTTCACACAAAAGCTCCCTAAGCTTTCTGAACCTCACAGCAGAGCTGGATGTGTTCCCAGCCATAAAGAAACACAAAGCTAAGTCACTTTGGTGTATTTTGGGGGTTCACTACACATCCTCCTGCACCATCACATCTCAGAGTCCTGGGTATAATTCAAGTTTGATCTTAAACTCCTACAAAGAGCCTTGGAATAGAAGATGTGCTGAGGTAAGGGCCACAAAAGACTTTTTCCAACACCCACTGCAACCTGAGTCCCCCACAAACAATCAGGACTCAGCGAGAATTGTACCCAACCTTTTTTGATGGAATTGCAGTGGTGACCTTCTAGATTGATTAAAGATGTGACATTGATTGACTTTGAAGGGAGCCACATCCACCCTTCTTCTGCCAAAAAGGCAGTGGCTGCAATGTGAAGCCTCAAGAATGGGGCATTGCTCTTCCAAGTACGTGGAAGACATCCAAGGGTAACGGGATAATGCAGATAATGGGATAGGGTTTCTCCCCTCCTCTCCCTCAAATACCATATAGCTAGATTTTGGCTGTCCAGCCTCACGCCTTAGAAGACTTTTCTGTGATAGCTACTTAAAGGATGAAATAGCTGAGGAAATGAGCTCTTTTTTGTAGGTTGCTTAGGATGTTTGGTGGTTGAAAATGTCAAAAAGGACTGGCAATGTTGACTCTGCAGGAATCTTTAATGGTGGTGGGGGTATGATGCTGTGAGGACCAGTGGAAGGGATGGTGTGGTGGGGGAAAGCTTTATTCCTCTGGCCAACCCACCCCTGAGGATTGTTCACACTGTCACTTTAGGGTGTCAAGTTTGAGAGGTGCTAAAATGGCCCCATTTGCCAAAGATACAGAGTATCTTAACAATATCTGGTCTCTTTAAGGCACCATTAGCTGGCACTGAGGAATATTGGCCTGCAAAATTACCACTTTTGAAAATCTAGGCCATTGAACCTGATATGAACTATCAGAAAGCAGAGACAAGGGAGCATTTATGTTGGAGAATGTACAGTGGCTTGAAAACTACAAATCAAAATAATTCACCCTTTTATGTGTAAATCTCCTTCTCTTTGATACACAAATTGAAGAGCTGTCTGGTTTCCTTGTAGTTTCCGTAAGCAAGCAGTGTGTGACTGCAGCCTCTAGAATGCTATTTAAGTGTTATTTAAAGTGCAGAATTGGTAAGGTCAAGCAAGCTCATCTGTAGGCTAAAACTGAGCCCACCAAACCTTACACCTAAAACCAGCAGGCAAGGGGGTCTCGAGTTCCATGCCTCCCTCCTGGGAGGGCATGCCGTGACAAACAGCGAAGCACCAAAAGATCAAAGCACTTTTCCAGGCACAACAATAAAATCAGAGACAGAAAAACACCAGGTCCCGATGCAGGTGTCTGCTCTTCCAAAGCAGCCTTTGTCAGGTTTGACACAGCCAGCCCGTGGCAAGGGGGTGCAGGCAGGAGCTGCACAGTGGCAATAAATAAACATCAGCGAGTGAACATCCTGTGTGGTGCATTTCTGAGCTGGGAGAAAGGCTGGAGAGCCACTGCATGAAGCCCACGTGGAAGGGACTATTGGGACACGCTAAGCTTGCCATGAGTTTATCGGAAAATTTCAATGCAAGCATGGCAAGACAGTGTGATGTTTTTTGCTCATATTCCAGAGTTGTTTTCCCTGGTTGAGCACCTCACTGCAGGTCCTGTGGAAGTCAATAGCTGTCTTGCCTTTCAGAAGGATTATGCCCCTAAATAGCTTCTTTAGGAAGTGTACTTTGCTTGGTGATAACACAAAGCAGAGGGTGGATGATTAACACCAATTAGGATTATTTACAAGAACCTAGAAAACAATAGGTCCATAAATCATCGTCTTATCAATTGTAGTTCCTCCTGAGTAATTCAGTCATCATTGGGCACACTGTGTGTTCCACTGTTTGTTAAGCACAGATCACACTGATGTTAGCTGAAGTGTGTGCAAACGTTGAATGTACAATGTGACCTAAAATAGCAGCATGTTACAAAAAAGTTCTGATAGTTTTCAACATTTTTATGTTCTAAATCCCCAACAGTTTTCCCCCAGGTATATTGAGTGAATTTAAGGCAACTGACAGTAGCCTTGTTTCTCCTGGGTTATGCTTCAGCTCTGTCTGCGCTTGTGTCTCCATTTGGGGCTGGTTTTGCAGTAATCCCCTGGCTGTCTCCATTTGTTGGAGAACAATGGAGAACAGCTCCAGTGCACACATATTCCTTCCAGAGGAGAGCCAGTGGAAAGTTCTCTCCAAAATCGAGCCAGGGCTTGGTGGGACACACTGCTCTGATCCACGGGATAGCCACACCACCACAGAGTCCTTCAGGGTGTCTGTCACCCTGCTTTGCAAGAGGAAGGGTGTCAAACTTCCCAGAGCTCCCATACCAGCCTGGAGGGGAGCTTGTACTTTAGAGAGGGTCATCTGCTTTATGTGACACCCCTTTTGCTGGTGACTGGCAGCTCTTGAAGCAGTACTCCTCTTTCTTCCACCAAGATTTCTCCTGGCTCATTATTCTTTTTGTTTAGTAACTGCCCAGTCTTCTGTAGCTGTTCCTCCTTGCTGCTGATCTTTTTTTCTTCTCCTTCTATCACTTTTTGTGATCCCTTTTCCAATTTCCAACCTTAGTCTCCCAGAAGACCTGGAGTGGTGACGCCTGGATGCAGAGGAGATCACACTGCTTATAAATCTGCACCATGAGGAGGCCAAAAGTTTCTGCTGCAGCAGGAGGTAAGCCAGGACTGCTGGTGGGTGTGAGGAGCAGAGAGCAAAGCCACGTGAGTTTGAGAAGAAGACAGCAGCACCCCTGAGGATGGTTTTGGGGCAGCGTCACAGTCCTGTACAGAAAACTTGAAGAGACCCTGAAAACTTCAGGTGGGAACACACCACCCAACCAGCTGCTTGTGTGGTTTGGTCCATGGACCTTTGGGTCTGCGCACCAGAGACTGAAAACTCTTGACTTACCCTAAATTTCTTCTTTGTGGACTTCTGATGTGATAGGAATGGCACAAAAAAAAAAAAATCCAATATATCTTCATCACCATAATGTTCCCAGCCTGCTAACTTTCCCAGGACTGCTTTCTGTTCAAATTACTGGAACTTAATTACATGAGGTTTAATTTCAGTTACTTGGCCAGCTTTAAAAACATACATTCAAATTTGAACCACAAGGACAGAATTTTGGGAGCCTCTTTGTCCTCTCACTTTGTGTTAATTTAAATGAGGAAACTGTGCCTGTGAATCTCTGCTGTACTTCCCCTATTCCAAGTGAGTCTCAGTTCTGGAGAGACTTCTCTGACTCCCAGCAGTTTAAGGGAGAGCACAAACCACCCCTTATAGTTTATGTTATTGAAACTGTGCAAACAGTAGATATTTGTCTCCTGCTTATGCATTTTCTTGTAAATAAAATGTATTGAGACCAGAGATGGAGTTACACTGACTTTACACCAGATAATGTATTGACATTTTACGAGGAAGTGTATTATCCATACATCTACAAGTAGATCTTACAATCTTTAATTATAACAAGAAAAAGAAGTGGAAGGGATCAAGGGAGGGACATGGAGAGAGAATGCAAAAAGAACATGAATGGGAAGTGGTGGAGCTGGAGGATAACAGCACCTATCAAGGCATTATCTGAGAATTCCTGTGATTAGGACTTATCTTTCTGACTTCATTATTTCATTATAATCTGCTGTTTACCTGATAAGTAATAAATGGCCTCCAAATTTTATTGCATATGCTCACTTTCTTTAGATTTTGCATTGGTTTGTTTCCCTCTTAAGATCTTATTTCTGTGAAGGAATGAAGATTTTATGTTTTTGCTGGGTTTTACTTGTTCCTCTGGTATTTCAGTGTTGTCATTTAGCTTGCAAGTCCCACAGCAATTCCTTGGATAACACTTCCATCTATCACGTTGGGATGATCAAGGATACATTGCAGCTGATGTTCAAACACTGATGTGTATCTGGGGATGGGCACCCACCTCCAACGCAGCAGATACAAAAGTCTCCAAAAAGCCAACAAAAATGGGCTTTTTTAAAATACTCCAACCCACTGGTGGATTATCCTTAATGAGTTGGCAGCATGCCCCTCCCTTCCTCTGCAGGAATGCTGGCCTGGCTCTGCAGCCCTGGGTTTAGGTTTTCGGTGATTTTGTTGGGTTTCTGGGTTTGGGTTTTCAGTGATTTTGTTGGGTTTCTTTTTCTGTGTTACAGCATGCAGAAAAAATAAAGCGTAAGACTGATCTGTAATAGCTCATGACGTTTTTTTTTCCTCTGCAGCCTGGGATTAATTTATTTACCTGCCAGGAGGCAAATGTAGTGCCCCTGCCCCGTCAGCGTGGCCCTGCAGGAGAGGGCTCCTTGCATGGGCTGGCTGTTGTTTCTGGGAGCTCACGGACACACCTTCAGAGGTTGAGGGTTCAGCTTCTTCTGCGTGAGAGAGGAGAGGAAATGACCTTCACCCAGCTGAGCAGGGAACAACAGGAAACCCTCACGGTCCCGCCATTTCCCACCCCCAGGATCCGGAGCTCAGGGACCTTCTTGACGAACTGTCAGGGCTTTTGTCAGGGTTTAGCTGCTGAAAATATATTACCAAAGTATGTTGATGATTCATGGGGAAGTGGTGTACGCTGATTTAAGTGATGGACTAGCCATTCTGTAATGGATTTGAGAATTCCCAATCAGATTGTACTTAGTTTTATCAAGCAGGAAGCTGGCAGGCTGTGTTTTAATCAACTGATAGCATCTCTTGGCAATTGGCATCCAGCTAGTGGACAGAGTACTTCTCAAAGACCAGCTCGCTAAGTTACAAACAGTCACAGCCACTCAGATCTCTCAGCTTTACCTCCTATTTTTTCTGTTCAGCCTGTTTCTTTCCCGAATGAAACTTTTGGCTGGAAGTGCAGGAGGATGCAGGACATCTGATTGTCTTTCACTGATGTTTTAGGGAGAATGGATGAGGCAGAAGGCAGAATGCATTTGCTTCATCCCCTAGAAAGCTATGCTGAAACAAGCTCCTGGATGTAG